>CAUYQG010057880.1:0-14991 GCA_963574415.1 Tarsius wallacei
AACTGGACCCATATCAAAAATTTTTGTTGAAACTGACTGAGTTAAACAATGTTTAAATCAAATTAAAAAAATTTTTTTTATATTAAAGATGTGGGGTACAATTCAGGGTTAGGTATACAAATGGTCATTGTACAGGTAAAGTTTGAGCCTCACTTTGGTACCCTTATTGATGAAGTGTGCCCTGCTTCCTCTGGCATTTCCCACTACTGCCAATCCCTTTCTTATACTATTATGACAATTGTTCAGGGTCCGCTTATGAGTGAGAACATGTGGTACTCAGTTCTTTGTTTCTGTGATAGATCACTAAGTAGTATAGACTCTAAGTCCATCTAAGTTGCTGTGAAATTCATAATTTTGTCCTTTTTTATGACTGCTTAATAGTCCATCATGAATACATACATTTTCTGTATCCAGTCCATTTTGATGGGCAGCATAGTTGGTTCCATGTTTTTGCTATTGTGAATAATGCTGCAATAAACCTGGGTATGCAGGTTTCTTTTTCATAAAGTGATTTCAGTTCCTCTGGGTCTATTCTCAGAATGGGGATTGCTGGGTCATATGAAAAGTTGGTTTAGATCTTTTAGGAATTGCCATACTGTTTTCCACAGACATTGTACTAGTTTTCCCTTTTCTCCACACCCTCCCTACCATCTGTTGTTTTTTTGAGTTATTGATAATGGCCATTCTGAAGTTAGGGGATTATATCAGTGTGGTTTTAATTTGCATTTCTTTGATGATTAGTGAGGCTGAACATTCTTTCACGTATCTGTTGTCTGCTCGTTTGTCTTCTTTTCAGAAGTGTCTATTTATATCATTTGTCCACACTGTATTAGGGTTGTTTTTCCTTTCAGCAAGTTTGAGTTCCTAGTAGATCCTAGATGTTAGGTCTTTGTCAGATATACATAGTTGGCAAAAATTTATTCCATTTCTGTGGGCTGTCTCTCCACTCTCTTGGTGTTTTCTTTTGCTTTGCAGAAACTTTTCAGTTTGAAGAGGTCCCACTTGCCTACCTTATCTCTTATGGTATGAGCATTGGGGTTTTGATTAGGAATTGGCTGCCAGTTCCAATTTCCATAAGGATGTCTCCTGCATTTTCTAAGGTTCTTATAGTTTGAGGTCTTACATTTAAGTCTTTGATCCACTTAGAGTTGGTTTTTGTGTATAGTGATAGGTAGGAGTCTTGTTTTAATCTTCGGCATGGGGTCAACCAGTTTTCACAGCTCTATTTACTGAATAAGTTCTTCTCTCCCCAGTAGTTGTTAGTGGAGGCTTTGTCAAAGCTGAGTTGGTTGAGAAATTGAGGTTTTGCTTCCAGAATCTCTATTCTATTCCATTGGTATATATACCTCTTTTGGTACCAATACCAGGTTGTTTTGATTATTGTAGCCTTATAATACAGTTTAAAGTTTGGAAGGGTGATACCTCCCATAGTTTCTTTTGCTGAGAATTGTTTTGGCTATTTGTGATCATTTATGTTTCCATATGAATTTCTGTATTGTCATTTCCAGGTCTGAGAAGAATGATGCTGATAATTTAATGGGTATTGCATGAAATCTGTAGGTTGCATTGGGTGGGATGGACAACTTAATAATGTTGATTCTTCCAATCCATGAGCATGGAATATTTTTCCATTTGTTTATGTCATCTTTGATTTCTGTATGGGACCTGTGTTCTTCCTTTGATTCTTCATTTGTGATGGTTTTCCTCCCCCCTTCCCCTGCTCTTTAATTCCATTGCACAGTGATGGGAGGATAGCTTTCTTTCTTTTTTTTTTTTTTTTTAGTTGGAGTCTCACTCTGTCGCCCAGACTGGCCACTCCCAGCCACTGCAGCCTCGACCTGCTGGGCTCCGGTGATCCTTCCGCCTCACCCTTCCAAGTAGCTGGAACTACAGGCATGCACTACCACACCCGGCTAATTTTTTTGATTTATTGTAGAGACGAGATCTCACCAAGTTGCCCAGGCGGGTCTTGAACCCGCGGGCTCAGGCAATCCACTCACCTTAGCCTCCCAAGGCGCCGGATTACAGGCTGAGCCACCGAGCCCGGTTGGGAAGATAGCTTTCACTCCTGTTTGCTCAATCCCCTATTCTTCCTTTTGTAGATCCTCTGAATTTGTTCAATTTTGAAACTGGACTCAGTATGGGGGATTATGCTTTTTGCAGTTTTGAGATTTGATTAAGGTGTGATGGAAGGAGTTGTGGTTCAGAAGCTATCTGCAGATCACAGTATCCACTGACAGGTATGTGTCCCTCTTGGAACTCACTTTCTATCACCTTACAATCTGTCCATGTAATGAAGTGTATGTATGCCCCCTTAAAGCAAAAGGTGATAAGTAAAAGGCAAAGAACAGAAAAAGGAAGAAGGGAGACAACAGCAAGATGGAGAGAAGGAGAATGAAAACAGACAGGCACACCAACTAACAAAGAAACAAAAACAAAACAGAAAAACAAAAACATACAAGCAAACATACAAACAAAAGAAAAACCCAGTGATGCAATTGCCCTCAAAAATACCAATACGCAAACAGAAAAACTAAAGAACACCCAAAAAACCCAAAACAAGTACTGAAACAGAGAAGAAAAAAAGTGCTTCCCCTGTGGCTGTTCTGGAACTTCGGCTTCCTTTCCCAAGCCCCGCTGCTGCTTTTGGCTGTAGCTGCCTTAGCGGAAAGGGCTCCAGTCTCCAGTCGTGTTCCCCCCCACCCCCCGCCTTCTTTCAGTGCAGGCTGATAGGGTTACTCTTAGCGTGGGTCAGATACCCCAGGCTTGGCCTATCTAGTAGACTAGCCTGGACAATATAGTGGGAAGAGGGTGAATCAGATTCAGACTCACCCAACTCCTCCTCTGCTGCTGCTGCCACTGCTGCCAAGCACCCCCTTCAGATCAGATGTGTCCATGCCTGGTCCAGCGTGGGGATGGGACGTCTGTGTCCTCTCCTAAAGTTTCCTCTCTGAGTCAGCAATGGTTGATCCAGAGGAGTACAGAGCTCACCTCTGGGTCCCAGGTTAAAGGGTGAACAGAGCTGGGCAGGCCAACACAGGTCTCCGTCTGGTCTTGGGACAGAGAAAATGGTGGCGGTGGTTGGTGTCTCCCCACCGGTGGTGGGGCTCGTCTTCAGATTTACTCTGTGTGCCCTCTCCACGGTTCCCTCTGCCAGCATCCGGCCTACTTCCATGGGGTGGTGGTGTGGGCCAGGTGCCAAGGAGCAGTTGACCTCTGCTGTCTCCTCCCAAGAGATCCTGGAGAATGGCTGACGATCCTGCAGGCTGGGGGCTCGGATCTTAATGTAGAGGTGGGTTGCAGCCACCTCCAGAGGGGAGCCCTGGGATCTTGATCCTGGGTCTCTCCTCAGACAGACTTTCACTCGCTCAGCTGCACTCACCCACTCGGGCAGCTGTCTTTATGAACACTTGTGCTTGCAGCAGCTTTCACGCTCCCACCAGTACCATAGCTCTCTTGCCTCTATCTGAAAAGAGGCCTTAAATCAAATTTCTTTACACCAAAAAAATTCACGACTCTTGTACAGAATCCCAGAAGCTGAATTGCATAACGAAAATCTAATACAAAAAGGCTGGGAACTAACCAATGCAATCAGTCCAAATTTACTGAGTGGAAAGTGTTTACTAGGGCTCTTGGCCTATCTAGTAAACGAACTACCATTAGGGTAGATATTAAACTCTGAGATTGGGTGTGGTGGCTCATGCCTGTAATCCCAGCACTTCAGGAGGCTGAAGAGGGAGTTTTACTTGAGCTAAAGAGTTCAAGACCAGCCTAGACAAGAGTGAGACCTCATATCTACAAAAAATCAAAAAATTATCTGGACATCATGCACATACCTGTAGTCCTAGCTACTTGGAAGATTTGAGGCGGGAGGCTCCTTTGAGCCCAGGAGTTCAAGGATGCAGTGAGCCATGATTGTGCCACTGCACTGCAGCCTGGATGACAGAGGGAGACCTCAACTAAAACAAAACAAAACAAAACAACAACAACAATACTTCTTAAAGAGGCTCTAAGTAAAAACAACCTAATTTTCTGTTGTTATTTATTTTTAAATTGTGGGGTACATGTGAGATTTGTTACATAAGTATATTGTGTGAAGGCAATGTTTAGGCTTCTGATAAGCCCTCTCCGGTTTTATAGTAGGCATGGTACCCAATGGGTGGTTTTGTATCCCTTACCCTCTCTCTCTCCTTTAGCAGTGAGTTCCCAATGTCTGCTATTCCCATTCTTGCAATGTGTACCTAATATTCAGTGCCCACTTATGAGTGAACATGTAGTATTCAGTTTCTGGTTTCTCAGATAATTCACTTAGAATGATTGGTTTCTAGCTGTATCCATGTTGTAGCAAAAGATATGATTTTGTTCTACTTTATTGCTATGTAATGTTTCATTGTATATATGTAAACATTTTCTTTGTCCAGTCTCACTTTGATGGGCATCTTGGTTGGTTCCATGTTTTTGTTATTATGAATAGTGCTGCAATAAACCTACAAATACAGGTACCTTTCTGGTAAAGTGATTTGTGTTCCTTTGGGTATATTCCCAGAAAAGGTATTGCCGGGTCAAATAGTAGCTCTATTTTTAATTCTTAAAGAAATCTCCAAACTGCTTTCTACAAAGGCTGAACTAGCTTATGTTCCCACCAATAGCATAGGAGTGTTCTCTTTGCAGCCTTACCAACACCTATTGTTTTCTGACTTTTTAATGATAACCATCCTGATTGGAGTGAAATGGTATCTCACTGTAGTTTGGGTTTGCCTTTCTCTGATGATAAGTGAGGCTGAGCCTTTTTTCATATGTTTGTTGGCTGCTTGGATGTCTTCCTTTGAGAATTGTCCTTTCATGTCCTTTGCCCACTTTACAATGGGATGTTTTCTTCCTGCCAATTCATCTGAGTTCCTAGTAGAGATCCTGGATTTTAGGCCTTTATTGAATGCATAGCTTGCAAACATTTCTTCCCCATTTTGTGGGTTGTCTCTTTACTCTCTTGATGGTTTCTTTTACTGTGCAAAAACTTTTTAGCTTGATAAGGTCACACCAATCGATTTTAGTTTTTGCTACACAGCTTTTGAGGAATTGGTCATCAATTCCTTACCTACTCCGATGTCCAGGAGAGAGTTTTTTTGTTCTTTTCAAGAGGGTGTTCTTATAGTTTGATTCTTATAGTTTGAGGTTTCACATTTAAGTCCTTGATCCACTTTGAGTTAATTTTTGTGTATCGTGATAAGTAGGGGTTCAGTTTCATTCTTCTGCAAGTGGTTGGTCAGTTTTCCCAGCCCCATATGCTTAATACAATATATCCTTTCCTCAATGTTTGTTTTTGTTGTCATTGTCAAAGATGAGGTGGTTGAAGGTCTGTGGTTTTATTTCAGGGTTCTATATCCTTTTCCATTAGTCTATGTATCAATTTTTAAAAGTGAGGAGCTTGATAAATAAGAACTTGCAGCTACCAGTCCTATTTTTTTTTTTTTTTTTTTTTTGAGAAAGTAGGATCTATTGAGAGGGCAGAAAAGCTCCCACAGTGGGAGGGGACCAGAAGGGGTTGCCCCAGTCCTATTTCAATTAGTATATCAGAGTCAATTCTGATGTTAAAGATATACATTGGCCAATATTCTAAGAAATAATTTGTTTTCTACTTAATTAAATGCAGACAATCCCAAAGTATCTCTGTATGTCTTTTAAAAATAAAAACTAAAATTGCTTTGAAGCATTCTCCATGAAAACAGAATTTTTACAACCAAAACACAATATTGAGATACAGAATACAATTTTCTTTTACAATAACTTTCTATAGTATTTCATGGAATAATAGAAGGTCTGAGTTTAAAGGCTCGGAGAAACTTTTAAACGACTTTGACTAATTTCACTAATGAAGAAGCTAAATTTCAAATAGGACTATGTTATTAACAATGCTGTAAAACTGTTTAATGCATAAATCTGTTATAAGAAGGAAAAATTTCTAACAAAACTTCAGGGTTCTAATACTTAAAAAGGCTAAACTGCTTGGTCATTATATGTGTGCCACAGCAGCTCTCCCAGATGTGGCTACCACCTCCTGCCCGGTGTCAACCATAATAGACAATCAGAAAATAGTTGCTGAATCAACCAGATGTAAGCAATAAACGTACTTCATAAACTTAAATGAGACCTAGATGTTAACTGGGGAAAATAATAAATACTTTGTTTCTTTAACAATGACAAGGTTTTCTTTTCTCCTGTGGATGATGGATGCAGATTTGGGTTTTTGTTAGCATTTTAAACTATTTCTTTTGCAGCTACTTGGAAGTCTGAGGTGGAAGGATCGCCAGAGCCCAGCAGGTCAATGCTGGGGTGGCCATGAGTGTGCCACTGCATTCCAGCCTGGGCAACAGAGTGAGACTCCAACTCAAAAAAAATTTAAAAAAAACCCCACAAAACTACTTCTTTTGTTATTAGAGTCATTGACTTTACTTAAAAACTGAACGATAATGAGATTAGTGGCAGCAGTAATAGAGTAGTAATCCTAACAGTAATAACACTTATACAGCACTAAACTAAGTTGTGGGTACTATTCTAAGTACCTTCTGTATACTAATACACTTCATCCTTGGCTGTCTCATTGTGGGGTATGGTCCAGACGTGGACTGTTTCCCTTCTCCCTCAGTGAGTGGCCTCTGGCCAAGGCTGGTATCTGAAGGGTGTGCCTGTTCCCAGTAATGAGTCATGAGATGCAGGTGACTAAGCAAACCTGAAAGAATGTTGATGTTGCTCTAAATCAATGTAATTGTAAACACCAGATTTGACTAATTAACTTGCTTGCCTATAAAACTACTTGTTATACTTCCTCACAGCAGGGGTTCTACACTAACCTGCCACCATTAGTCCCTCTCATAAGTTTAAATAAACCTGTCTTTCCCTGTTGGACTTTTGGGTGACTTCTTTGGAACAGGTAAACATTATGTGTAAGCCCTTTTTGATTACTGCATTACAGTTGGCATAGTTGGCAGGGTATTCCAGCGAACCCTCTACCCCCTTGAGTCGACAGAGGTAAAGACGTTGGGAGTGGGAGAAATGCTGCTAGGGGAAATACCAGTACGTCGTTGGGGGAACCGGGGTGGGCCACTGGTTCAACATGTTCTAAGTTGCCAGCTTGACAGATAGCTGGAGTCTGTCTGCCGTGTGATTATGGGGATGCCCTGAAAATGCCCGCTGGACTGCTGGAATTGTTAAAAGCAGTTGATGAGAAAGGACACTTTGAGAAGAGAAAGGACAACGTGCAGTCACAACAGCTATGGGAATGGCCCCTGCTTTATGCCCTCCGAGTGGCTACCAAGCAGGAGACAGCCACTAGAGCCAGGTGCAGAAATTGCAGGAGAGGCTAAGACTGGAAAGAGATCCTTGGTTGACTCAAACAGAATGCAAGGACATGCTGAACTGCTGGTTGGAGCAGAACAGCAACTAGCTGTGTGACTTAGCCTGCAGTTTTGCTAAAGTGAAAATAAAAACGTTGTCTATGGCACACATCTGTGCCGTGGTAGTCCACAGTGAGTGGGACCCAAACAAGTGGGAGCCCACAGAGAAATCAGACTTCTCAGATGAGGAGGATGAAATAGAGGTGATAGAGGAGGTAGGAGAGCCCCCAGAGATAAGGGCTCACCCACTGATTGTTCAGGAAATAAAGGCACAACAGGCACGGCCAAGATCCAGCACACCTGCCACCACCCCTCAGTATACGCACACTAGCGTGCGTCCATATCACTTCAGTGGAGCCAGTAGAGCTGGCAGCAAAATTGAGGCAGAAATGGGGAAATGGAGAGCTCAAAGGGGGAAAAGTTGCAGAGGGTCCATAAAGGTGACCTGCAAGCAAATGTGGGTAGATTTGGTTAAAGCAGGGTGGAACTGACAAGAGAGACAAGCAATTCAGTGCGGTGTTGGTGGGATTATGGAAGCAACTCCCCAAAGAAAAGCACTCCCAGCCTATCTCTGAAAAAGATAAGGTACTAAAGTCAACCCCTCCTCCTCTGTGGAACGCTAGTATCCGTGCTATCCTCGCTAGTAGGTGGGATGGTACAGGGGGGCTTCGCAGGCGACAGTGGACCTGAGAGAAGCAGATTGGATTCGGCATGAACGAGGAGTTTGCAACAGCTACACCTGCACAACTGCAGCATGCTGGCAGAGCGTGGGATGCGCTCTCAGCCTTCGCCTCCTTCCATGGGCCAGTGGTGAGAATCTAGTCTAGCTAGAGGAACCAGAAATGTGCCTTCTCTGGAATGTTCTGGTGGCTGGGAGTTGGATAGTACCAGTTTGTTACTTTTGATTCTTGGCTGAACATGTTTCTTCTTACCAGGTACCTTTGAAATATTTCTGTTGTTTTTTTTTATTTTAATTTTTTTTAATATTTAGTTTTAAAGATGTGAGGTACAATTCAGGGTTAGGTATACAAATGTTCACCATGCAGGTACCCTTGTTGATAAGGTGTGCCCCCCCAGCAGTTTCCCATTACTGTCAATCCTGCCCCCACCTCCCTGGCAGTTTCCCACTACTGCCAATCCCTTTCTTATAATATTAGGATAATGTTCGAGGTCCACTTATGAGTGAGAACATGTGGTACTCAGTTCTTTGTTTCTGTGATAGATCACTGAGTATTATATTTCTAAGCTTTTAATCTTGCTCATCTCACTCTTCCTTACTAGCAGGTCTTTCTTTATGGGGCCAAGGCGATTTCTTGTCATTCTTGCCTGTGTTAAACTGGCCAGACATAGAATACAGAAGGCAGGTGACCCCAAGGACATACTGAAACCTGGGACCTCTCACCTGAACTGGCCTCTGTGACTAGAAGTAATGCTATCAGCCACTATTGACAAGATCCAGGCCTTTCCCTGCCTAACACTGCCCAGACAGCGACAAGAATTTTTGGTTTTGCTGGGGTCCTGGAGGGCATTTATCCCACATTAGCACAGATAGTTAGACTCTTATATAGATTAACCAAAAAAGAATTCCAATGGGACTGGACAGAGGAGTGCCAACAGGCATTCAGTGCTGCTATCCAGGCATTGGACCAGTCCCTTACCTGTGAATTGGATGTGTTACCCAGGAGGGATATGCTTGTGGGCTTTGGCAGTGTCAGAGGAATGACTTCTCATTGGCTTTTAGTTGGCATGGAAGGGCTCTGTAACCAGCTGGCTACATCATAAGATGAAACATACTGGACAGAAAACTCCGGGAAGTTACAAAAGCTTGAGGACTCCCATTAGATACTCTGACATAGTGACTGTTTGCAATGATTGCTCCATATGTGCTGACAGGCATCCATGGAAACCACCAGAAGAAGGTGGATATATTGAATGAGGCTGTAAGCCCTTGACCCACGAGCAAGTGGACTCTATTGGCCCCCTTCCCGTGTTGGGAGGGGCCCAGTTTGCTCTCACTTGTGCTGACTCTACTACAGGATTCTTGCTGGCCTTCCCCAGCAAGCAAGCTACACAGTGCTCAACCATCAGAGGACTGTCACAGCTCCTAGCAGCATATGGCACCTTGAAGTCATTGAAAGTGACTGGGAAACCCGCTTTACTGGACATCAAGTATAACAATGGGCTGAGCAGCTGCATATTGACTGGTGATTTCACTTACCTTACAATCCCACAGGCACCAGTCTAATAGAAAGATATAATGGCATGCTAAAGGACACTCTAAAAACAGATCAACACTCATTGCAGGGGTGGATGACCCGACTGCATGAAGCAATCCACACTATCATTGAGACATCCCGTGCTGGTCATCCAGTACCCCTAGATATGTTGACACCACCATGAGCAAAGCCTCTGAGGATGCAAATCTGGACACAAGAATTACCACTGTGACCAAACTGGGGAATCAAGAATAACCTGCCTGCCTGCCCCATAGGACAGAGTACCTGAGAATATGCTCCACTGGCCCTGGGAAGTTCAATCTGAACCCCATTGGTGCTCCCTGCTGGCTCACTGGGGGAAGGTGATAGTACTATAGTTATGGGAAAATGGATAAATACTGTTACATGTAATAACCCCGGGTCTCAAATACTCCAAAGGGGGACTATTATCATTTCCATGTGGCAATTCTGGACACCCCCACTATCCTTCCATGTCATAGACAGGAGGGCTCCTGAGCCTGATAGGGCATGGATTCCAGGCCGAGGAGGCCTCCTCAAAGTGTCACAGTGTTGTCACAAGATAGGAATGTTGCCTGTGTTTTACTTGATAATCAGGATTTACCTTTGCTTATTCCTCTTAATCATCTATCTTATTACCCTTAGCCTTGGCTCTGGGAATAAATTCCTCCAATGAGCAGAGACCCCTGCGCAAGTACATGAGTCAGCATGCTGGGTCTGCTCAGAGTTCTCCATACCAGCAACATCCGGGATGCCATGGAGAATTAAACTGGCCAATAAATTGGAATAGAATGCTTTCCGCCAATGGGACTCATCTTGGAACAGTCAAAAGGGTTCAGTGGACACCATGAGACCAAAAAATATATTTTCTCCTTGGTGAGGGATCAGGTCACTAAGACTCATCCCTATGTGGGATATTTGATATGGGATGGGCTATGATGGTTAACAGCTATACAGACAGAGATCAGAGGCCAAGCCCTGTTGTACATTGAGCACCTTAATGGAACCTTTAATGAAATGCTGGGAAGTAGGCTCAACCCTTGAACACCTGTGCCATACTTAAACTTGAATGCTGTGTATACATTCCGGACAATGGTTATAACATGTTTATGGCCCTTAAGGCCCTGAATACTGAAATCAGAGCTGTTTCTCAACTTGCTGAAGACCCCTTTTCCAAGTGGTTTGACCACTAAGTTCTTTATGGTAAAAAGTAATCATAGGTATTAGAATCACTGTAGCAATTTTGCTGTTTGAATCCTATGCCATATGAGGGATATAGCTGCAATGTTTGGCTCATGTATCCACCTCAGGGAACTTGTGGAAGATCCATGTTACACAAAGATTGTGACGATAGAAACACTGCATAATTTTGAAATTTAAAAAGCAAAAGCAATACAAGAACATTCACCTTGTTTTTCTTCCCTTTTAAAACCTGAGTCCTAAAATGACAATATATAATTCAATCTGCATACGTAAAAGACCACAAATGCCTCAAATATACACCTTATTATTTTCCCATTATTTATTTCACAAAGTAAGTATTCTTTATTTCTAGCTCTCTCAGAAGTGCATCCACATTGAGTAACTACAGGACTAAGAACTAAGGTTGCCTATATATGCATGACTACTATTTGTGCCAAGAAATTCTTGCCCAGAAAAGATAAGGATGTAAATCAGTAAATAACTTCATTGTTTGCTTCAGAAACTTCCCAAAATCCATTTACCCCAACAACAGGCTACTCAAACAACCCCTTTTCACGATATTCCCTCAACTGGAACAACTCATTTATCAAACAGCTGTGTATTTACAAGACTTGGTTAAGATCCTTGATGTACTGTTCCCAGTAATCTTAAATTATTATCTCATGAACTTTGCCCTCTCAATCAGATCAATGCACTGAAAGACCTTGGATCTCTTAAGATTAGACTCCAAACTTTACAGGATCTACCCATGACCTCTCCCTTGCTATGTCTAAGACTCCATAAAGGTTGTGGTCTCCTCTCTTGCACTAAGCAATAACTTAGTTTTGCTCCATCAACAAGCTCTTCCAGCCTTCACTGGGAAGTCAGCAGTCAACAGATAGGACAACCCTATTTGTTCAATATCTTCTTTCATGCCCATACCAGACCACAAGTAAAAGTAAATATGCCAGAAGATAGGATCATTATAGAAAAAGATAAGCATAAACCATCAAGTGAATCTAATAATAAATTCAATATGAGACTTCAAACTATATTTCATTAAAGCCACAGTTTAATTGAATTGGGCTAATTACTCGCTTCAAAATGATCTTAAAATATCCCCAAAATACAGGTTTAGAAAAGGAAAGGGAAAAAAAGCCTTGGAATGCTAAAGTTTATTCTGCCATCCAAGTAGATTTTACAAAAATTTATTTTGCCTTAATTAATTTACATACCCTAACGTTATGTATCAGATATGAATATATAAAATATAGTTAAACTTTAAGTCTAAAATTATTTAATCCTACACAAATATAAAACTGATATATAATAAAATTAGTCATTTTGACATCATGTTTTACTGATTTCAGTTATCTTTATCTGTACAATTATTCAAGTATATAACTAGTATTTACTCTAATTCACTTCAGTCTCTTTCCATGCATACTTTTCTTTAAAAAATATTAAAGCAGATAAAAATCAAATTGAATAAGACATAGTAAGGTGTCAAAGATAAGCTTATTAAGAAGATGAAGCTGGGCTCGGTGGCTCAGCCTGTAATCCCGCACCTTGGGAAGCTGAGGTGAGTGGATTGCCTGAGCCCGCGGGTTCGAGACCCGCCTGGGCAACTTGGCGAGACCTCATCTCTACAATAAATCAAAAATTAGCCGGGCATGGTAGCGCGCGCCTGTAGTTCCAGCTACTTGGAAGGCTGAGGCAGAAGGATCGCCGGAGCCCAGCAGGTCGAGGCTGCGGTGGCCGGAGCGGCCACTGCACTCCAGTCTCGGTGACAGAGTGAGACTCCAACTAAAAAAAAAAAAAAGAAGCTGTGTCCTGAGACTCCCTGCACTCAGCCTGGAAGCTGAAAAAAACGAGAAAGAAAACAGTCTTGCCACGACCCCTGCTCTAAGCTGCCTTCTCTTGTAGGTCTTGTCTCCTTTCTCTAATCTGTCCTGCCTACAAGAGCACCCTATCTTGGTGGGGAGCAGCCAGAACCAAGAAACTAGTGCTCGAATGGGTAGGGAGTCTGTGGCTTTAGGAACGAATCTGGAGGTAGAAGCCTAACAAAAGGGGCTACAGGTGTTTGTGATGGGGGCTCAGATCAGGGTGCCTTGATGGGGATTTTGAGGCTGCAGTACAAGGCTTGGCACACGGATCAGGGACAGCTGTAACCATCCACACTTAGGCATCATTCATTCATTAATTGCTCAAACCTAGGTAACACTCATTGTGCACTCAGTCTTGTGTAACGTGCTAGTCCTACAAGCATAAATGACACATGGTATCTATGAACTTCCAGTCACAGAAGTGGGAGGGAGATGTGTCTCACAAGGCAGAATATTCGTGTGTGTGTGTGTGTGTGTGTGTGTGTGTGTGTGTCCACCTGATTTGCAGGAGCTGAGAAATTACCCCTAATCCTCCTTAAACACTTCCTCCATGCACATCTAAAATCCGCTCACTGGGAGCCAAGCTTTTGAGTGGAGAAAGCAGACCTCTTTTTAAGTACACATAGAGGATAATTTTGTTATCAGTCTATTTTTTTTTTTTTTTGAGACAAGGTCTCCCTCTGTTGCCCAGGCTGGCCTTGAACTTCTGGATTTAATCAGTCCTCCCACCTCAGCCTCCCAAGTTGCTGAGCTTATCTACCCAGTCTTTTATACCTAAGTATAAATTAGTCCTTTGATATCTCTTCCCTAGAAGTTTTATTTGCAGCCCTGATCCTGTCCAGCCTTGTGAGCCTGTATCTGTCTCCACCATGGGACTGTAAGGACCCAAGGGCAGAGTCTGGGTCTCAGACTTCCTGGCTCAGGCTAGAATGCACTAGAATGCACCAAGGCACCAGCAGAGTTCCAGGAAGGGACAGCGAGCTTAGTGGACAGGGTGTTCACTGCTGAATCCCAGGTTCTCCCAAGTCAGAGGGCAGTTTCCTTCCCCCTCCAATTTCCCTCTCTCCCTGTGCCCCCCTTCCACTCCCTCCCCACCCCTAGGAAAGGATACCCATCCTTCTCCAAGCTGGCTCCACAGAATAGCCCTTCTGGGACACCACGCCACAGTGGTCGCCTTGTCCTGAAGCTGTAGGAGGCAGTGCAGGAGAGGGAGAGGGGACACCTGGAAGGAGGTATTAGAGACCACAGGTCGCATACTTCCTGGATCAGTCTGGTTTCAAATACTCCATGCATTGATTTTATACAGAGAACTCCCTGAGTACACTTGTACTTGTTAGGCCATTCTGGGGTAGGGGATCCCCCTTTTCACACTTGTATTCACATAGAGGAAAATGGACCAGTGGATCTGCCCTGCCCCGTGCCAGGGGGTGTCTCTGATTGGTCAGTGTGTGAAGAGGCACTAGATCTACCTGCCTGAGTGTGGTGTGGTGGGGCTCCTCCCTCTAGGGGTAGGAGTGTGCAGAGGATGTCCACTGAGTGGAAATGTCTGGCTAAACTCCCCGTTGCTGAACCTCTAGGCCAGGTCTTCCAGTCCCGCTTATATCAACAGTAAAACCTGTGTTTCCATCTCCTCCTGCTGGGTAATCATTTTCTGTGTCTCAGCAACCCAGTTCAAGTGAAGAAAAGAGTTACTTTTTAAGCCCCTTCAAACTCCCAGTACCATGTGCCTATATTTGATCGACAGGTGAGACCTTGGGGGGGGGGCTACTGCTATGTCATTTGGGACTTGGGGTGGCAAAGCCTCCAAGAGCCCCCAGATCTCTCTGTGCTGCCTCCTGTTGTCTTTTCCTTCCAAGGATGTGGCTCCTTCTTTTGGCTCGCCTCTGGGTTCCCACCTGCACAGGCTAACAGCAGAGGTGACAGGAAGTCAGGGGCTTTGGAGTCTCCTTGGAGCTGTGGGACCGTAGGCCGGTCAGCCCCTCTCTTGGGACTTCTTTCTCAGTTCGAGAAGTGTCTGGACTGGAGACCCCACACCTAATCATTGATGGCCTTCCTTACTCGGATACTGAGTCTCCTGAAGCCTGAAGTTATAGAGTTTCTGCCTCACCACACAATTCCTAGCAAGGCCAGGAGCCCTGGCAGGGGGAGGGTGGAGGCAAGGGAGAAGAGGGCTCTCAGACCTTCCCTTCCCTTTCCAGCTGGGAGATGTCTGGCCCCTGGGTTCAGGCTGGAACTCCTCCCCACGCTGCACTCTCCCGCTGGCTCCTCCGTGACAGATTGGTTCCCCTGCCCCTCACC
>CAUYQG010057881.1:0-30204 GCA_963574415.1 Tarsius wallacei
TAGAGGTTGAACTAGTTTACATTCCCACCAACAGTGTAGAAGTGTTCCCTTTTCTCTGCATCCTCAACAGTATCTGTTGTTTTTTTAATTCTTAATATCAGAAATATTTTGATTTTATTTCTAATTTCATAGAAAATATAATGGCAATACTTTATAGTTTTTTATGGTGCCAATTTGTATCCCAGATAATTCATTAAATTATAGCAGATATTCAATTTATTCTTACCTATAAGTCTTTTTTTCTCACCCTTTCATTCAGTATTCTTCCAAGGTAACTGATTTTACTGTGTTTTTCTGAAAATTCTTCCTCTGTTTAAATTAATATACTTCCTGTATACACTCTCATTTTTACTTCAATGTTTAATTTATAAGAGGTTGTTTTTACTGTTATTTGTCATCTTTGCATTCTTTATATTTTGATATTTAATGTCTGTTTTTTAGAATGAAGTACAGCTAAAATTTTCAGAAAACTTTATTCATCTATAAACTTTTATTTCATCTAAGACATGTCTATTTATGTAGTAAGGCTTCAAAAAGTTGCTGACTACTAATTATTTTTAATCCTCGGAAATACAGATTATGAGTCTGGAAATATCTCTACATTTTAAAAAGTTGTAGTATAATATTATATCAATTATTTAAATGATGGGTTCTTTCAGTTTTTAAAAAAAATTTATGTCTTTTTTATCAACTCTAATCCCTCCTTCCCCAATAATATGCTCTTCAAAATAGTCCTGTGAGAAACATAGAAAAGGCAAAGGGAATACTGTATGGCTTTTTTCCAACATTCATTCACAACTTTGTAACAGTGATGTGCTTTTGGTAAATTTGAACTCAATATCGGCTCCAAAGAAGACCTCTGACAGAATTGTGACATTAAATGTGAAGAAATGACTAAGTATCTGAAAACATCTTTTCACTATATCTCAATGAATGGAAATATGAATAAGAAAAATCTGTTTATCCAGGGACTACAGCCCTAATAATTCTTTCATGTAGAAGGGGCCAGATCAATGGTTCTCCTTAAGAGCCCAGTTCCTGTGTCCTTTTATCAGCAACAGGTAATTGGAAATGAAAACCAATGTCAGGACTCAGTGTAACACATATCTCCAAAACGTGAACATTTAGGGATAGGGCTCAGGTTCCAATCCCAAGGAGAATTGTAGAGTATTTATACCTAGTTAATTAAAGGCGACAGCAGTCTTCAAATCATTTCAGCTAATACACATACACTGAGCACCTTTAACTTCTCTAATGAGAACCCATTTTTATCATTTTTCACAATAATTAAGAAGTCACTTTTATCATTGTGTGCTGATTTGCATAGTGTCAGTTGATCAAAATAAGAATTTTGGAAAAGCTAGCTGTAGCCACCTCTGGAGTATGACCCTGCCCTATACAATATTAGATGACTTCCCTGGGAGGTGTATTCTTGATTGCAACTGTGCCCTTTTTATTATTGCAACTGACTCTGACTGAAAGTAAATCATAAGATAAATTGACAAATGCAGTTTATTCCACCATCAATATTGAAGTGATTTAAAGGAAATTACAGGCATGACCACTGGCAATGTTGTGTCATCCTGCTCGCTACTGCTCAGCTGACTGCTGAAGTCAGTTGTACATTTACCAGTTTAGCAAATTTACCACAGTCCTTATCTAGACAGGAGATTTTGGACTATTTCTTCCACACTTGCTTACCTCTACCTTCTTGCCTTGCTCTTTTCACAACACAGTTTCCAAATGATAGTTAACTTTCTTTTTAAAAATTGATGCTCAAGTTGTCAATATCATAAGTGTTAAAGCAACTCTTAAATTTTTTTTCTTTGTAAATTCTTAGGTGGAGAAATAAGTGATTAATATATTCCTCAGTTTTTAGTACACTTTTTTGTCATTAAAAATAATCTTAGCCAGGAATGGTGGCACATGCCTGTCGTCCCAATTATACGAGAGGCTGAGATGAAAGGGTCCCTTGAGTCCAGGAGGTTGAGGCTGCAGTGAGTTATGATTGTCAACGTGGGTGACAAAGCAAGACTCCATTTCTAAATAATAATAATAATAATAATAATAAAAGTCTTTTGTTTTGTTTCTGTGTTTGCCCCTGACTCCTATTTTCTCCCATAACAAGACTAACCAATGTAACATATGTCCTCATAATACATATAGTTTGATGTCATATAAGTTTTGTTGGGTTAGCATTTTTAAATTAATAAAACATTTTACAGCAGTTCAATTTGACAGGAAAATTCTACAGAAAGCACAACCCCCAACCCCCATCCACAGTTTCCCTTAATTATTGACATCTTGCAATAACGTGTACTTTTGTCACAACTGATGTACAAATACTGAAACTTTATTAAAAGCAGTTAGCTGAAGTTTACAGCTTATACTACGACTGACTCTTTAGGTTTTATAGTTTCTGTGAGTTTTAATAAATACATAATGTCAGATATACACAATCATAATATCACACAGAACAACTTCACTGCCCTAGACATCTAATGTTTTGTATCTGTTTATCTTTTTCTGTTCTTCTTCCAACCCCTAGCAACACTGATCTTTTCACAGTTCTACAGTTTGTCTTTTTCAGAATGCCATACACTTGGAATATAGCATTTTCAGACGGACTTCCTTCACTTAGCAACATGCAGTTAAGGTTTCTCCATGTGTTTTAGTGAATTGATAAGGTTGTTTTTTTTTGTTGTTTTTTTTTGCTGAATAATATTCTACTGTATGAAAGCATCATAATTTATTTGCACATCCATCTATTGAAGAACATTTGGATTGCTTCAAGTTTTGGCAATTATGAATAGGGATGCTATAAACATTTACATGTATGTTCTCATGTGGATGCAAACGCTTAACTCATTTTGATAAATACCAAGGAGCGTGACTACTGGATCAAATAAGACTATGCTTAATTTTGTAAGAACTGCCAAATTGTCTTCCAGAGCAGTTGTGCCAAACCCACTGGCAATGAATGAGATCCTTGTTGCTCCAAATTCTCACCAGCATTTAGTGCTTGTCAATGTTTTGGGTTTTTGCCATTCTAATAGATATGTAGGGGTATCTTGTTGTTTTTAATTTGCAATTTTCTGATGACATATAATTTTAGGCATCTTTTCATATGCTTTTTTGCCTTTTATATAGCTCCTCTAGCGAAGTGTCTGTTCAGATCTTTAGTCCAATTTTTAACTGGGTTGTTTGCTATTGTTAAATTTTAAGATTTCTTTGCATATTTTAAATAATAGTCTTACCAGTACTGGATCCAATGGAAGACTTCTGCTCCAGGGAGTCTGTAATTCTCATTATCTTCCTATCTCCCTCACTCTCCAGATTTGGGGGCAGAGGCTTGCTTTGTGGCCTCAGTTCTGCAATGGATTTAATGAAAGTTATAGATTTTCAGTTGTTAAGTTTTTTTCTTGTGGTGAAATGAGAATGATGACTTTTAAGATCTTGGCATGTCTGATCTGAAACTGAAAGTCAGGCATTTGTTTTTGATTCATGTAAATTTACTGTAAATATTTAAGATTCATGCTTTTTGCTCGAGATTACCAAACCTACCAACTGACTAATATTGTATTGCTATGCACCAACCTTATGTTATCTTTTCATTCCCTTAATGATGGACATCTAGATTTCCAGCTCTCTGCTTCAGTAAGCACTTGATAGATATATTTTCCATGTTTCTTAGTTTATATTTCCTGTTTACTTATAATATGCTATGTGTTTTTTTTTCTTAGTACATTACACCTAGATTTATTTCACCTTTAAAATAATTTTATGAGGCAAATATCATTATTATCTTAATTTTTCAAAAGTTGTAACTGGGGCACAGAGAAGGCATGTAAGCTGTCACTAGTAAGTGGATATGAAGAAAATAAACTCAATCTGACTTCAATGGTAACCTTTAGCCTCTATATTATACTTGGCTTTATGCCATTATGTAGCTTGGATTACAAAAATACAGAGCGCAGTTATAATTTTATTAGTTATATCTACTATCTATTCCAAAAGAGGAAGCACTTCTTTGAGGCATTTCCACTTCTACTGGCAATGGACCAGTTGTCTCCTCTAAATTTTGACAGCTTTCGTCATTAACTGTCAGCCTTACATTTTGTCATTATTCTGATAGGTTTAAACATATATCTTGCTATTGTTTTAATTTACTTTAATTTTATAACTTAGTTATTTATTTCTAATGAGGATGAACAATAATTTTGGCTCTTCTACAAAAATTTTAGTCATATTCCTTTGCCATTTTAAAATGATTTCTCATCACGTTCTTGTTATTTGCAGGAGTTTCTGATGTATTCTAGATATTAAAGTCATATTCGTTTTAAAACCTTAAATATCTTCTCCAAGACTGCCATCAATCTGTTACCTACATTTGTGTATCTTTTATTAAATAAAAATATATATAATGCAGTGAAGTTAATCAATGTTTTCCTTATGTTGAGTGTTTTTGGGGTCCTCTAAGAACTCTGCCCTAACTTACCATTATATTGGTCTAAATTTTCTTCTTTAACTCTCTTGTCTCTCTGCTTACATTTAGGTCTTTAATTTATCAATAAATTACATTAGCAGGAAATTCAGCCTTATTTTCTTAATAGTTAACCGGTTTTCTCAGCACCATATTTTCTTGACATACACAAACACCTTTACCATATCAAAGTTCCTTTTAATGTATAAGTCTATTTCTGAAGATTCTCTTCAGTTACAGTGATCTAGGAATATCTGATAGTATACATTTACTTATTTAGAATTATTTAGCTATTAGCAAATATGTAGCCTTCCTAAAAAATTTTAGATAGCCAGATTCCTCAAAAAGGAAAACAATTTAAATTTTATTGGAATGTCCTCAAATGTCTGGATTAATATTTGGAAAACTGACATCTTTGTTTTGTTGAATCAATCCACAAATTAACATGCCATAAATGATTCACCTCTCTTTTTATATATTTCAATGGAGTTTATAAAGTGGCTGCTTAAAAAAATGTGTATTCTTTGTTTGCAAACCAAAGTATTTTATATCAATTGCTTTATTTACCAATAAGGATAGCCCAATAATTTACACATGTCAAAGTCATTAGCCCATTATTTTCCTAAAAGAAAAATTCCGGGACATTGGAAATCTTGTCCAAGGATTTATAGCTCCTCTTGCAGAGTGAATTCTAAAAGCCAAGTCTCATCAGTCCTAGCCCAGAGATTTTTATACTGTGTTCTGTAGAATTACTTTCTTATATAGCTAGAAAGGGACATTCACACAATCTGAAAAACTAAATTTCTGAGCCTAAATTTTAATGGAAAGACCTCTCCAATGCATTCTAGAGAAATACCTTTTCATTTCCCTGTAGACCCATGAAGGCATTAGTGTTTGACGCATATTTTTCTATGTCAGGCCTGATTTTATTACTTTGCCTTTTATTACTGACCACATTCATATCATTGAAGTAAGTTGGAAGAATGGATTCAATTGAAATTTTAAGGAAACTATCGTGATTTTCAGTTGAAACCTTCAAAATTTTTTATCAAAACCAAAACAAATAAATAAAACCACTTCTTTGGCTGTATTAGCATTTGATGTCAAAAAGCAGAATTTTTACCAACACTTCTAAATAAAGACATTTACCTCTGTGGTTATGAATATGAATGAAATTATTTTTTCTTTTCCAGGAAATTTGTTTGTGCACAATAAACACTGAATCTGTCTGTAGCTTTCAGGTTCAATAAGTTTCCTTTTGAAGAGGCATGATTTGTTTTATTCAACTTATTCTTCCTGTTAGTGACTGTTAGTTAACTGGAAGAAGAGTCACAGGCATCTAGCATTCTTTAGTAGCTTATTTTGGCAACTCACTCATTTGTTTAAATAATTCACTGATCCAATATAAGCTAACATTACAATAAACAAGACTATTATTCCTAGACAAAATCTGTATACATGTACATTTTTGGTTAGGTGCAAATAAATTAATGCATAGAACACTGTTCAGTCAAATTGTCATGTTTGTTTGTTCATCCCCAATCTTTTCACTTGCTTTATAAACTTTTCCTGTAATTTCCATAATATTAGACTGGAGACTTGGGTTTGCTGCATAAATGTTAAACTGAGTGACAGGATGTCAAAGATTTCCTGATATTGGAGCAGAAGCACCCTTCTTACTTTTTAATAATTGACATACATGTACAAAGTTTTAAACTTTGCTGAATGATATGATACGGAGATAATATTTCTGATTCTATGCATAGATTGTTACAAACTCAAAAGAGGCATTTTCATTTTTCCTAACTGTTGGGATTTCACATACAACTTCTTCTTGGTGTCCTTTAGTTATTAAAGAGATTCAAAGTTGCATATTCAAAATATTCCATTTTTAAATTATAATATGCAGTATGCCAGCTGGGTGCAGTAGTTCACATTTTAATACCAGCAGTATGGGAGGCTGAGGCAGGAGGATCAGTTGAGCCCAGGAGTTTGAGACCAACTTGGGCAACATAGTAAGACCCTGTTATCTACAAAACAAAAACAAACAAAAAATAATAACATAGACACAAACAAAAACACTCTTTCTTCATATTATCTTAATAGGGAAAAAAGTCTAAATGACAAATATGTAGGAATTTTTAGTATAAATTTCAACTAAGTTCTCATTCCTCTTTAATTACTTAAGATAATTAAGATATCCTAAATGATAATATAACAAATATATGCAGTGTGACAAGTTCACGAACTTCCCACTGTGCACTTATGTTGGCAGCACTGTACAAACAACTCAGTAAGGTTTCATAACCTTGGCATATCAGTGTCTCACAGCTGTGTTTGTGTCAACGTGTGGCGGTGTCTTGCTGAGTGGCGTTCGTTATTGTTGTTGCATTTTTTTTTGTATGTTTTCTCAGACTAGGACCTCTAGTACTATACTGAATGATATAGTGACAGTGAGGATCCTTGTCTTATTCTGGTTCTTTTTTTTTTATACAATATTTTTTTATTGTGATATTGAGGAGTACAGTTAAGGGTTAGGTACACAAATATGTCTTGTTTAGGCACCCTTGTTGATAAGAAGTGTCCCCCCATCCCCAGACAGGTATTTACTGCCATTAATCCCTTCCCCTATCCCTCCCCCGCCCAACGTTTCCCACCACTGTCAGCCATTTTCTTGTGGTAATACGTTGAATGATCAAGGTCTACTATATGAGTGAGAACATGTGATACTCAGTTTTTTGTTTCTATGAGAGGTAACTCAGTATTATAGACTCTAGTTCCATCCAGGTTGCTGCAAAATTCATGATTTCGTTCTTTTTCATGGCTGCGTGGTATTCCATTGTGTATATGTACCACATTTTTTAATCCAGTCCTCTTTTGATGGACAGCAAGGTTGCTTCCAGGTTCTTGCTATTGTGAACAATGCTGCAATAAACATATGAGTGCAGGTATCTTTTTTATAAAGTGATTTGACTTCTTCAGGGTATATTCCCAGTAGGGGGATTGCGGGGTCATATGGGAGATCAGTATTTAGAACCATACCACCCTGAACGCACCCGATCTCATCTGATCTCGGAAGCTAAGCAGGGTCGGGCCTGGTTAGTACTTGGATGAGGGGAGGAGTTTCAAAGCCACGCTTGCAAGGGTTGTGAATGGGTAGAGGAGGCCATTGTTCAGGCCATCAAAGGAATCAATATCTCTCAGAAGAGGTAAGCAGTTTTAAGGAAACAAGACTGCTAGACAGGTTATCAAAGGCTAGCGACATCAAAACCATTGCTTCACAAAACGCTTGCACTGAAAAGAACAAAGAAAGAGAAAGGAAGGAAGGAAGGACCTAGCAGAGAAAAGAAAAACTGACACAAACTCAGAATAACCTGTAGTCACCGTTCCCTCCTCCTAACATGTTATCTCACAGCCATTGGAGGTTTACATTCTGCTGGCCTTATGCCATATTTTTAGCACAATAACGAATAATACTGGATGATATTTATTCAGCACCTAGTGTACACCAAGTACTGTACTATCTATACATTTAATCTTTCAAGTGACTCTATGGTGTCAAACTTACTAAAGAAACTTGTCAAGGAAACACCACTAGTAAGTAACAGAATTCAGATCTAGAGTTATCTGAAACCAACACATGCTTCTCTTATTTTTAATATGAATGTTTAATTACATAAGTAGAAATCTGCAGGGGCATTCTTGCTTCTTCTGGTAACTAAAAGGCTGCTTCAGCTTCATGGTCATAGAGCCTCACCGTGGCCGAGGATTAATCTGTGAAAAAGAAACACCATTGCTTTGTGGTTTTGAAACATGAAAATGGTATTAATATTCATATGCAATTCTATAACGTGCTTTCATACTCATAACAGTTTTTCAGAAATGTGACCTGGTTAGTCTAACTGGTGCTTATTACTGAACACTTACTTAATCCTTAATATTGATATACTAGTGCCTCACACATATACAGACAGAGTATTGATAATTCTAAGACGTACTTAGGTTAGTTCTACCTTTTGTGACCAACATTTTTACTCAAGTCACCTGACTTCTAGGCACAGTGTCTTTCTAGGGTGGGTGCTCAATTGTTCCTGGGAGGTATGTTATGAGCATTTTAGATGTTCAACTCTGTAAGAATCCCACTTTCCTCACATCCTCACAAACTGGGGATCGTTGGATGCTTTAGTATTTGACAATGCAAAAGATGGACATGTTGTTTGAATTTTTATTTCCCTAAATATTAGTGAGGATGAATAGGTCTGCATGCCGGCATTCACCATTTGTATTTTCTCTGTTATGAATTGGTCATTCCTAACATTGGCTAATTTTTTTATTGTACTGCTTGACCTTGTCTTGTTGATTTGTAGGAATTCTTTTTATTTGATTGATGAAGCCCTTTTGTTGTTGTATTGCAAATATTTTCTCTGAGAATGTCCTCATCTATTTATTCTATTAGTGGGATATTTTACCAATCAGATCAAGAGTCCCAAATTGATCACTTTTTGGTGCCTTTCCCCAAGATCGTCCTTGTTTCAAGGACATAAGCATAATTATTTATCCTTTCTTTCATTATTTTTATTGTGTTGCCTTTTACACTTAGATATTTTAATCTATTCATAGCTTAGTGTTATAATTGTCATATGAACACATATAACTATTTTTTCCCAAAATGGTTAGACAATTGAATGGAAAATATTTACTGAATGATCTGTCATTGTCCCATTAACACGAAGTGCTGTGTCCATCATGGCCTGATTTCTCAAGTATGCATGGGCCTGTTTCTGAATTATCTTTTAAATTCCACTGATGTAATTGATTATTCCTTAGCCAATGCCACAGTTTTAATTATAATACGTTAGAGTGTATTTTAATATCAGATAGGGAAAACTTATCTTTTATTATTTCTAAATATTATCTTGACTATTATTATACATTCACACTTGTACATAAGTTTTAGAATCTAGACTTTCAACTGTTATGAAAACTTGTACTGGGATTTTGTTTGAAATTGATAAATTAATATGGTGAGACTTGACAGTCAAAATACCAAGTTTATATATCTCTAAATATGAAATACCTTTTCATATACTAAGAAGGTTTTAAAGGTCCTTTAGTAACATTCGTTTTTCCCATGGATTTTTTTTTAATTAATTGATTATATTTTTAGCTATCTTTTTGATTTTGTGCCTATCAGAATGACATATTTTTTCTTAGTTTAATCTTATAATTGGTTTTCTTATTATATTCTAATTAGTTATACATATCTATAGACAAGTTATCAATGTTTGTAAATAAATAACATTGCTTTATAGTCTGCTGTAATTCACTATTATTGGCTATATTTGGCTTTAGTGTTTTATGTGAATCATAAAATAAGTTTAGTAGTTTTTTATATATTCCTATATTCTATAACATTTTGTGTAAACTGGGAATGTTGCACTCCTTGATAGTTTGTTAGGCATTGCCTGTAAAGAATTAGGACTTAGTAATGAGGACCAGGATATCATTTTAAATTGTTATTTCAATATATTTGAAGGATGATTATCTACTCAGGCATTCTAGTTACATTGTCACAGTTTTTATCATTTATATTTTCTTAGTAAATCATGCATTTCATTTCACTTTCTTGAATAAAATCATACACATGATCTTTGCTTTTTAAGCCTCTTCTCTTGTGTAGCTGTATCCTGGAATATTGCTATTCTTCTTATAGTTATTTTTAATGTCTCAAAACACATGATGTAATTTGTACTTTGTATCCAATGTTAATATCCAACCAGTGCCTATATTCTCTTTCTCAGTAGGAGGTTGATATACTTTCATTTCCTTTCCCTTTCCCTCATCTCTTCTTCCTATATCTCATGCTGAAATTCTCTGGATTTTTCC
This sequence comes from Tarsius wallacei, assembly GCA_963574415.1. NCBI lineage: Eukaryota > Metazoa > Chordata > Mammalia > Primates > Tarsiidae > Tarsius > Tarsius wallacei. The sequence continues at coordinate 10,370 of CAUYQG010057881.1, forward strand.
CCCCCTAAATAGTTACAGAAATGTATTTTTACACAGCATGTAAAATTATTCACAGAACATAAAAAGATGCTCACAAGTATTAAAGACTGTATTCTCAACTGGCAAAGGTACTGGTTAACTTTCCTTTTTATACTTTTATGTTATTAAGAGAAACAAGATAAACATCGATATTCCATTTGTCTTCATGAACTAAATTAGCTCCTGTCTTTTATCCTCATCCACAACAACCAAATTACAATGGAGGGCCCAGAGAAGTCATTTGTCAGCATACTGCAAAAGCTTATTTAGAATTAAAAACAAGTTTTACCAGCTTTTGCATGTCATTGCTTCTTGCTTCTACTTCTCCTGATCTTATTTTTCTCTAACTAGAGTGTATCCTCTAGTATATCTTTCAGAAAGGGGCTTTCCATTGTGACCTGGAGTGTCTTTGTATGTCTGTAGAATAAGTCTTTCATTACCTTCTCACTTGAACGATCCTTTAGCTGCATGAAGTTCTAATTCCAAATGATTTTCTATGAACACACTAAAAACAGCATCACAGTTAGATAGTAAAGAAGACTAAATTACATATACATCTGATCTGAGATGACAGAATAATTATTGCTTCTCTTAGTATAACTTGCATTTATAGAGCAGTTGCTATGTTGGAAACATAATAAATAGTTTATTTGGATATTTCATTTATTATTTACAATAATATGAAGTAGGTTTTGTTAGTCATCTCATTTTACAGTGAAAAAAAATAACACATAGAGAAGCGAGGGAATGTTGAAACTCGAATAGAATTTAAATATTGGAGTTGGGAAACACAAAAAGGTTTGACTTGTCTAACTTTAAAAACTCTTCTAGTTCCTGGAAGAAATCATGTGTAGTTCACTGTCATTCTAAAATAGACATTTTACATTAAAATTGAGTACAATTATGAGTGTGGCCATGTAGTGCTCAGCGCATATACTTGCTGTCTTTTAAGACCATATCTAAGTTGAAGTGGTGGTTGAGTGCTTGCTATTGGTCCCTGATTGACTGCAAAGTTACAGGAAGAAATTGGTCAGATCCTGTTGGTCAGCCCCCACCGTCCTTTCAGGTGACTATTTTCATAAAGGAATGAGTTTTTCTCAAGGACAGCTTAGTTACAGTTCCTACAAGCAAGTACAAATTTACCTTCAAGAACAGTGGCCCACAGGGTTCAAGATACCAGTGCAAAATTTGCAATTTTTCCACAAGAAAGGACCCAACTTGAGTGTGTCAACTGGTCTAAGTGGCACATTTCTTTGTGCTCTCAGCAAAACCAATCCTAGGACTCTAGAAAGAAGTCCTAGCCAAGGATTTAATAGAAGCCATTTCTGAATATTGTGAACTAGTTTCCTGTTGAATGGCTCATTCCTCTGTGACTGCGTGAGGATTTCTGTTGAGACTCTGTGACCTCAAAATTTCTGTGATCACTAAGATCTCAAAACATTTATGCTAATGTCAATTTGGCCGTTGACTTCCTGAGAAACCATTGTAACCTTAACCAACTACATGCTACTTTCAGAACCAAACCTTCTCATGCGTGACGGCCACTTGCAAGTACTATCACAGAAAACCGGCTATGTCTGCAGCTGGGCCTGGACCCGCTGGTCATAGCGGCACGGCCCCAATGTTTCACAGTTGTGAACAGTGAAGTACACATGCCAAGTGGTATGAATTTCCTTGATGGTTCTGTGACTTCCTCCAAGAATATTTTGAATATATTCCTTTTTTGTGCATGTGGTCACCTTTCCTTTTTCCAAAGTATATTGCATCCTTAAATTTATAAGCAGAATGTCAATGCCATTGGATTATTTTTTTATGACTGTGTAACAGATCTCTTCAATATGCAGCCCCTCAACACAGCAAACATCACCTCTCCATTTCTGGGGGTCAGGCCTTGGGTTCAGTTGGGTGAGTACCTCTGCCTCAGGGTTGCTCATCAGCCTCTGATCAGAGGATCAGTGTAAGTTGCCTTCATCTCAGGGCTTGCCTGGTGGCCATAAACATCAGTTCCTTGCCACATGGGCCTCACGGGGAAGCTTGTGCCATGGCAGCTGTCTTCTGCTGGAGCAAGTGAGAGAGCAAGAGGAGCACCCAGACCGCAGCCACGGCCTCTTGGTGACTCAGTCTTGGAAGTGGCTGCCTGTCACCTCTGTCGCGCCTGTTCTCAGAAGCCAATGCAGAAGTCCAGCCACACCAGAGGGGAGGGACAGCACAGGTTGGGAGAGCCGGACTCAGTCAAGGCCATCTCTGTGCACCGTTTCTCCATGGCACCTACAGACATTGAAGCCACACACCGACTCGTAAACATACAGAGGCCTACCTCTCCAGACAAGGGTGCGATTCTAAGCCCTTTAGTTTTTGTGAGCAGTATTAATATTGATGCTGTAATGGTTCATAGCTAATCTACGGATGTATTTACATCTATAAGTACAAATGTATAGATATCTATCTAGAGATATATTTATATCTATAAATATCTATATATTAGCTACACCTCCATATGTCTACATATTTGTCTTGCTTTATAGTTTAACATTGTTTATTGAGTGCTTACTCAATCCCAGACTTTTTATTAACTGGCCTGGAAAGTTCCCTTGCACAGTGGGCTTCACTATTCCCATTTTACAAAAGTGGAGACTTAGAGAGCTGAGGTCCAGGACTTAGAACCATAAGGCTGTTAAGCTGGGCAACAGGGCTGGAACCTGACTAAAACTCCTGCCCAAGCACTGTCCAGTAGATCTAGCCTTGAAGAAACTTTCATCTGACCCCTGTGAAAGATGAATTCAGGGCAAATCATACTCTGTAGTAATAGACGATGATAGCTGATTGAGTCCAAGTGGATTGTAGAGTCAGCTGGGGCCTTAAGTATTCACAGTCATACAGACCTCATTATAAGACCCATTCGATCAGAATTGCTGGAAGTACTAAAATATTTATATCTCGGAGACATTCCTCAGGTAATTCTGATGGTCCAGGCTTAGGAAGTGCTGATTCAAGGCTAATTATTTTTCCTTCTACATTAAAATTTCTCAAAATGTGGTCCATTGAGCTGATGCCCACTAAGTAACAGCCTCTTAACCAGAAGTCCCAGAACTGTGTCTTAAACAAGTTTCCTGGGTGAACCTTCTATAACACTAAATTTTAGGAACCATCACCATACCCTTATTGAGTTCTACTCCTAAAATATTTTAGTTTGGCTCCATAGTATCCTCACAACTGACAAACTAATCTTGAGCTTTTGGCTTTGTGGAGGATCAGAAACAATAACAAAACAAACACAAACCCTCAGCTATATGAAGAACACTTCAACAATCTTTGCAAAATTATTATTGGTGCTATTCTGTTGACTGAGACTTGGGAACCAATGAGTTAAAAGATAACATTAATGTTTAGTGACATTAATTATGCCTGGTTTCTGGTTGGATTATTGCTCCTTATTTTGTATCACGGTCTCTCAGCCTTGGCATTAGTGACATGTGGGGTCAAACTGTTCTTTGTTGAAGGAGGAAGAATAATTGTCCTATGAGCTGTAGGACATTTAGCAGTGCTCCTCTCCTTTCACCACTATAGGGGGGGACCCAAAAGAACTGAAATTATCTTTTCTTTTGGAGGGCAGGCTCCTTATAGTACTGGCTTCCCCCATTAGGTGAGTGTTCTAGGAACCCATTGACATCAATGGACCAGCGAGTGTTGTTGTGAGAGGCCGCGTTTGGCTTCAGTGATTTTTTTTTTTTTGAGATCCTTTCAATGCATTTGCCCATTTCATGAAGGGTGATTTATGAGCACACTTGCCCACACTGTGCGTCCTGAGTGTTCAGCAGTTTTTGACCCAAAATGTCATGACTCCTGTGCCCCACCCTCCCATTCACTCAATCTCACCTCAAGTGACTTTTTTTATTGTTTCCCCAGATAAAAAAGAGTCCTCAGAGGGAAATGTTTTGTCACTGTGGAAAAAGTGAAATAAAAAATGGAAGAAGTACCAAAAAGCATAAAAATAGACAAGTTCAAAAACTGTTTTGAGCAGTGAAAAAAGTGTCTCAATAGGTATATTGCATCAAATGGAGAATGCTTTGGAGGTGACTAAAGTTTAAACATGTGAGAATATTTTTTTCCAAATAAATTCCGGGGTTTTTTGAGTCCCCTTTCATATATACTGGCAGCAACCACCCACCCAGCTGCCCCACTTCCAGTTGTGACACCCAAAAATGCCTTTAGACTTTGCCAACTGTTCCCGGACGGGTGAAATTTCCCCAGTTAAGAACCACTGCATGACATGACAGTTTATCTCTTCTCAATGACTTTGTAGTTACCAGTATCACATAGGACTTCAATTATAAACCATCTTGAGCATTCATGATGTAAGTAGAGTTGTAAATTATAAACATACCTGGCACAAAGGTGATTACAACTTTATTAAAAGCCCAATAATATTCAGAGACAGATCGAGTCTTTATACTGTTAATAACAGATTCCACAATAAGCCAGTAGACCCTTCGCATCAGTGTTACCTCTTGGAGATCTGTGAAGTGACCGGCCACCCTAAGCTTGCAGTTTTCTTGTCTAACAGTTTACTAGTAATGCTTCCGAAATCCACCCTGGGTTGTTAATGCAGAATAGCATGTGTCCTCAGTGGGCATTACTGCAGTTGACAAAACTGTCCAGGCCTGGGCTAGAGGAGGGGTTGGGAAAGAACCACAGAGCTAGCATTGTCCTTCTTTATAACCGTCACTTTATCCATTGCTCCAGGAATGCACAAGGAAAGTGTCCCAGCTTTGTGTCTGAGGTCAGTCTGAATGATCATTGGTCCAGAGGAATATGTATTTATTTGTAGAATTTGAGATGCAGTTAAATCCTAGATTTTAGAGCTAGTTCTCATTAAAATGGTGAGCATTTCTATTTACACTTCTTCCTATCTGTTGACATTTTGTAAATAAATATTTAGACACCAAGTGACCATATCTATATGTCTCCAAATGTGGGAATAAAAAATAAAAGCCATAGTCATCTCGACGTTTTCTATGTTTGCATTTTTGGTTATGTGTTAACAATGCTAACAAAAACCACACAGGACAAATAAACAGTAACAGGAGGCCCCTTTTTCCTACATCTTCTCACAATAGAAAGCAAGAGAAACTTGGGGGTGATTTAAGGGCATTTTATGTTTACGTAATTAGAAAATACATTCTTCACTAAAACTCATTTCTTCTTTAAAAATTTCTAAAACCCAGAGACATGCTGCATTAAGGGTTCTGGTATTCATTATAGCTATACTGCTTTACATAATTAGAAGGTGCTGAAAAGAAAAGGAGTCCACTTTTATTCAATTAACCCTAATCAAGCGCACATATGATGCAGATGGTGTGCCAGGTGCTGGGAAGACTGAGCTGAATAATCATGGTCCCTACCTTTGGGGAGCCACAGTCCAGGGGAGCAGATAGTTAAGTGACTAATGGTGGCACGGGGTGCTAAGAGGCGCTACGGTCCCACGTGGCCCGGAGCCCAGCAGGCAGGCCTGTGGGGTGGGAGGATGTAATGAAGGACGGGCTGTGATGGGGCCGCAGAACTCACTCCTTAGAGAAAGAGGAGGCGGAAGTAGCTTCTTCGTCGTTGCGGTAGCTGAGTTATCCCTAAGCTGGGCAGGGGGACTTTGTTTTTTGGGTTTTTTTTTAATTGTAAAAAAACCAAAACAACAACAACAAAAAACCAGGGTTTTTGTTTAAGTCTGTCCAGTGGTGTATTTACCAATAAATTTAATTTAAGTCTGGCCAGTGGTGTATTTACAAATAAAAATACTTGTGATTAAAAATAATTTCTCCAGTTCTCTGGCACTTGGGGTGTCAGATGAAAAACACCCATCCTTACCTCTAACTACACAAACTTTACTATTGTCATAGAAGAACCAACGAAGCTTGAAGTGGTAAAACACGAGGAAGAGTGTTGTGTCAGAAATGCCAGCGGTGTGGATGGACCTCGCAATCCTGCAGGTCGTGTCAGTTACAGGCCAAGCGCTCCATGTTTTGGATGAAGGAAGGTGGCTCCTGTCATCTTGTTTTGGAGGACGGACCCTTGTAGTCCAGGCTTCCCCCGCTAGGTGAATGTTCTGGGAGTACATCAGCATCCGTAGACCAGCTAGTGTTGTTGTGGGAGGCTGCATTTGGCTTCAGTGAATTTTTTTTGGAGATTTAATTTTTTTTGCCCGGTTCATGATGGGTGATTACAAGCACACCTGACTACACTATACTGCGTGTCCAGTAGTTTTGGCCCCAAACGGCATGACCCTTGTGCCCCACCCTCCTTACTCACCTGATCTCACCCCATGCAACATTTTTTTTTGTTTTTCTGGATAAAAAAAGTCCTCAAAGGGAAATATTTTGTGGATGTAAAAGAAGTAAAACAAAAAACAGCAGAAACACTAAAAGGCATCACTATTGACGAGTTCAAAACCATTTTGAGCAATAGAGAAAGTGTCTCGACAGGTGTACTGCATCAAACAGAAAGGACATGGAAGGTGACTGACGTTTAAACATGTAAGAATAAATACACAATTTTTAATAAATAAGTTCAGATTTTTTGTAGGGCACCTCCTCGTACATTTTCTTTAATAACAATAAGATGATGACTCGGAACTGTCATTATGTTCAAGTGTGTGGAATTCGGTATCTTTCCAAGTTGCCCTGGGAATGTGCACATACCTGCCCTCTGAGACTTCTTTCTGGACCTCATCCATCTTCTGCTTTCTTCTCTGCCCAGTGAGTGGCTACTCACTCCACTGCAGGTCTCCTCCTGATGTCCTGAGAATGCAATGTCTCTCAAGTTGTGACCCCATCTCTCTAACTCGCCCCTGTAACAGGGGAGATATCAAACCCATAGGGGTAAACACTGGTTCTTGGGAGGAGTGTAACAATCATACTCTTTTTATATGTAAATCACAGAAATGCATGCATAAACATGCAAGTATATGTAAGCAGATACTTGGTCTATCTGTGATATTAAAATTTCATGAGAGGAGGCGATGGGTGAAAAGAATGTCTAATAAGATTTCCCAGGGGTTGATAATGAAAAAAAAAAAGAACAAAGCTGAGAAACTCTGCTTATCTTCATCCCAGGTATGGAAACAGCACCAGCTCCTTCCCTTAACTTTTCACAGACCAAGTGAAGAGTCTTTTACAAGATTTTATGGGAGATCCTGGGATTCCAGCAGAGGAATGTCCTGGATTAGTGCTCAGTGTGTTCACATTCACGCTTTTGAGTTCATATTTTCCCTTGCTAATTTCATTTTCTGTCCTGTGCTACCAGTTTTCAGGGTGATTGACCCTGGGAATTTCCACTTTCTCCAGGTACTCAGTGGTCCAGTGGAGTGAACTTCCTCATGACCTCCAAAAGAGAAATTTCTGGAATATCCTAGATGGTGCAGCACCATCTCTAAGTCTGTAATATCTGATCTTATGTTCCCCTAAGGTTGTAACATCAACAATTCCATCAAGGCTGAGTTAGTCAAACCCAACCTATTATGTTTTCGATTTTCCTTCTATCTGACATGAGATCATGCTGCTGGCAAGACCTCCCAGTCATCTCAAAGATCAGGGTGCCCAAACTCTCATACAAACATTTAGATGTTGGTCAGGAAATTCTTTGATAAAATGGTTAGATACCCTTGAAAAATCTATTATTATTTTAACTTATTTTAAATTCCACCACAAGTGTGTCCATTCAACAGAGCTGTTTGTTGTTTGGGTAGTTGATAGATGGATTTCATATTATTTTAGATCAAATAATCTTTTCGTTGATGGTAAGGGAAGAATTTCCAGGGGGTTAGCCAAATGGTCTTAGTTTGCCTGGGACTCTTAGCACTGGAAGCTCTGAGTCCCAGGACAAAACAGAATTGATCATTCTAGTTTCCATTTCAGCTCAGGGACTACATGGGGTCCACTCTGGCGAATTTGACGGAACACCAGCAAGTGATAGGTAGTGTAATGCGTGGGACAATGCTGGCTTTGTTCTCTAGATGCTGCATTCTCCAGTACCCGACTCCTTACTGCAACAAGCGAAGCTATACAGCAATATGCTTTTTCATATATAACAAGTTCAACATTTGATCTTATAATCAATATGTGGACACATGCATCTTTCAGAAACGAGACATTTAAGCTGTCATTCCACAATAGGCTTCTGTAATAAAAGATGCCATTATTTGTGGCAGCTGGGAATGGCGAACCATCCTATTTGATAATCACAGTTTGCTGGTTGTCAAAAAAACCATTTTACATACTGCATGATTTTGCTCAGCCCTCTGCCCCTCCTTGCCAATGCCACTGCTGTGTCCCCGGAGACACCCAATATGTTAGGGCATGTCCATTGAAAATTGAAGCAGTATAATCTATTACAATGCAAAATAGGAGCCAGGCTCATGCTGTGGGTAGCATTGAAACAGGCTTGTTACAGTGATCAAGATTGCTCTAATGAGAGCTGCCCCAGCAGACCAGCATCCGGGCACTGATGAGGCTGCGCATCTCTCATTTAATTTATGGTTGGTGTGTCTACCTTTGAGGTTTAACGAGCTCTTCAATGGTATATTTCACACCTGTTCAGCATTACTAATCCCAGAGACTATTTTCTTTTTCATCCTGTGGAATTATCCAGAGAGACTATTTTTAAAAAAAAAGCAATTCAGGGAAATAGAAATATGCTGAATTTCAGAGGTTATGAGCTAGAGCACGGGGGAGAAAAGGAATTCATCTTTGAATTTGTGACTGTAATTTTAGACATAAAGCCTTACATATATAAAAAAATTGACACATACTTCAGGAAGCTTTTAATGAGCTTCAAAAATCTCTATTAATTCCGACTGCATATAATGTAGGTATTTGTAATGGTACTACTGCATAGATTAGCGGCTAGAGACAATTCTTTCTTTTCTCTTTGCCAGAAAGAATAGAATGTAATCTCTCATGGCTTCCATATCAGCTAAAGGAAATTAGAAGACGCCCTCATTTGTATTTTATAAATGGAGAGACCACAGCACAAAGCTCTTGTAACCTTCTAATTTGCTTGCATGCATGACATATGATCAAGCTGGTTCCTGCGTCTCTCAAAGCTATCTGGTGGGAACACAGTCTCCTTTTTTTCCTTCTTATTTTGTCTGGTTCTGAGAAATATAATGTATTAAGTTTTCAAAAAAATTTATTTCTTGGTAGTTTTTAGGCAATGCACAAGCACAGTCAGGAAGGAAGCCAAGAAGTTTGGTCCCAGAAGCCCGTGAAGTCTACGTAGAGAAGAGGGTATATTTATATGTGTGAACTGGAACCTGTGGAGTGTTTGTGCCCTTGGAAGCTCCCATGAGAGTGGTTTTTACCTTAGCTATGTCAAGATTGTGACCTTTTATACTTGCCATTGTTTCAAAATGCTTAAAAGGCGGTCTCCTAATCTATGACCTGGTTCAATTATTGTAGCAATTTTGGGTCCTATGGAGTTAAATCTGATCAATTATGGAAGATTTTATGCAATTTTTCTGCTCATATTAGAAAGACTTCCTAGTGCCCTAATTGCTGAATATCACTGCTCACATTCAATTAAGATAAAATTGCAGTAGATTATTACAGTATTTAATTATGAACCAGGGGCTTGGCTACACTAAAGAGGGTTCTGGCCAGATATGTGGGCTACAGCACGTGATTCAGTTTCATTTCGTTCAATTTCACAGCTCCACGTCCCAAAAGAACTGTGGCTGTGTTATTTCAACAACACACTCCTGATGTAGCTTCTTCCTTTTTCTTAAAGAGCTCAGTCAATAAATTAACAAGCTCTGCACTCAGAATTTTAGATTACTACAGTTAGGAAAACTAAGTTTTATGAGACACCCAAACTTTTTGAAGTCTTTATATATGCCTATAATTTGTTTATCTCTTACGCTGTCTCCTTAGCTAAAAGAAGAATTTGAGGTATGGATTTGAGGGAGGAGATGTAATGACTGTTCTTTATGGTGAAAAAGACCTTGGTATGGGATTTTTTTTTTTTTTTTTTGGAAAGCAGGATTTATTGAGAGGACAGAAAAGCTTCCACAGTGGGAGGGGACCCGAAGGGGTTGCCCTGTTATGGGAATTATATAACACTTTGCTTAACACTATGAGAGTGTCTTAGTTTACAGGGACTCTAGGACTTGTAATTGCTGGTTCCTCATTTTATTGGCTTGATTCTTTAAACTCTGCTTCCTTTCAAAAGAATTTGAGGCAGCTCGCAAAAATGTGCACAATACTAAAGGATGATAAAGAAATTAGAAATTAGAGGATGCAGGAATTAAGAAACATTAACAACGAAACCTTGACAAACTGTGGGACAGTGCAGCTCATCTGTACACCAAAGTTCCTTGACAAACCATGGGACAGTGTGACTCATCTCTACACCAAAGCTCCTCAACTTTGACTGCACACTTAGATACCCTGGAAAGCTTTGAAAACCATCAGTGCCTAGACCCTACATCAGGATTCTGCAGGTGGGGCTAGCACCGCTGCTTTTGGAAAATAGTGCAGCTTATTTTAATATGCAACCAGCATCGGGTATCATTGTCTTAGACCAAAAGACCTCAAAACATAAAGCACACACACCCAAAGCCCCCTGCATTCTCTCCTTTTAAATGCAAAGAAACCACTAGGTGTGGATTGCTACCTTTTCTCTCTTACATCACGACTCTGGGTCTTGGATCTCGCTCACATTCTTCTCAGAAAAAAAAAAGTGATTTGTCTTTCAATGGACAAACCACTTTTTTGGTACATATACACGATGGAATATTATGCAGTCATAAAGAAAAACAAAATATGGACTTCACAGCAACTTGGATGGATTTAGAATCTATCATACTCAGTGATCTATCATAGAAACAAAGATCTGAGTACCACATGTACTCACTCATAAGTGGACCCTGAACATTTGCCATAAGACTGTAAGAAAGGGTTTGGCAGTAGTGGGACACTGTTGGTGGTGGGACACATAACATCAATAAGGGTACCCAAACCTCACCTGTATGATGACCACTTAGTACCTAACCCTGAATTGCACCCCACATCTTTAAAATAAAGATAATAATTAAAAAGGTGATTTGTCATTACCCTACCTTGTTTTCAAGATGCTTAGTATCTTGTGGAAGCATAAAGAGAAAACACACTAGTCCAGGCTGCAGAAGAACTAAGTATTCATTGGTGGCGGGAATAGGATGCTGTGGGAGAAAGAAGAATAGATTCATTGACACCAAAGAGAGTGTGGTAATCGCAAGGGGCTTCTTAGAGGAGGTGGCCCTTAGATGATGGAGGACTGCACTTGCTGTAGAGGGAAGGGTGGGTGGAGGCCAGGAGTGGCTCTTCTGTCCTGGGAGTCCATGAAGGGCAGGCTCTCAAGGATGAGAGGTGCTAAACAACGACGTCCACAAATCACCCTCCTGCTACATGTCTTAGATGTTTTCTTCAAGGTCTCCCGTTTGACTACCCTGGTGCTGAAGAAAGCTAATGGCATCTTGTGTGGGAGGCAGAGTCACTGACTGAAGTATCACTTTGTCCTTGCCCTCCCTGAGATTTTTCTGCCTCCATCATTTGAAGCAAGTCATCAGACCTTACAGTTTCTGAAAGTCCTTGCAGCCAGGAATTGAGTAGGATAAGAGATGTAAGAAGCTCAAGGTGCATTACTGGAAAAGCTTTACCTGGCCGAGAGTTTGCGAGGGCTCTGGAGGGGCTACATGATGGGGCAGGGGTGGCACACTTGTTTCTAGCATTAGCTGAGACTGTCTTGGCCACATGGGTCAGGGAACTTCAAGGGACCACAGCAGGTGAAAGTCATGGGGAAGTTGGTAGCAGCCGGGATATACCAGCCGTCAGTGGCTCACCCCCTTCCAAGGTACTGCGTAAACATTTAAGGCTCTGGCACGCCATGGAAGGAGAGTCTGTAACCATGGATATAAAATTCCCCACTGCTCTGATGGTGACATGAGGCAAATCATTCCTGCACACTCAAATTGTGAGCCAGGATGTGGTCTTGCTATAGATAAGCATGTTCTTGGCCTTAAAAGCAATGCATCGGACAGAAGAGGGTGGAAGGGAGGTGTGTCAGGAGGCTTCCACCGTTCATGACGGAGCTTCTAGAACAGAGCCAACACTTGTTACACACTAATTAAATGCAAGGTATTTACTTATGTTATCTTGTTTTATCTTTATAGCACCCCTATATAGATAAGAAATTGTTTTATCCCCATTCTATAGATGAGCCTAGACCAGTTGACTTGGTCAAGTCCTCAGCAAGTGTATGGGGCATGAATTCAACCCCGGTGAGCATCTCAAAAACTGTTTCCTTCACTTCCTTCCTTTATCCCCTCCCTAGATGATTCCACATGCTCCTAGTCAAATATGCATGCTAGTAAACCAAAGGATGGGTTGCTATAGGCAGGAGATTTATGAGGGGACCCCTAAACAGGAATTTATTTATTAAAAAATGTGTATTCTTACATGTTTAAACTTTAGTCACTTGAAAAGTACTCTCTGTTTGATGCAATGCAATACACATATTGAGATGCTTTCTCTATTGCTCAAAACAGTTTTTGAACTAATCCATTTTGATGCCTTTTAGTGCTTCTGCAGTTTTTTTTTTTTTTTTTGGTTGTTGTATCATCTCTTCTACATTGGCAAAATGTTTTCCTTTGAGGACTTTTTTTGCATCCAGGAAAAAAAAGTCACTCAGGGTGAGATCAGGTGAATAAGGAGGGTGGGGCATGGGGGTCATGCCTTTTTTGGTAAAAAACTGCTGAACACTCAGCGTGGTATGGGCAGGTGTGTTGCCATGATGGAAGAACCAGTCACCTGTTTGCCACAACTTGGGACATTTCCTCCACAAATAATGATGCAACCCTTTCAAAACTTCTAAATAAACCCTTTGTTGATTGTTTGATCTGGAGGAACAAATTCCAAGTGCACAATCCCCCTCACATCAAATACACAAATGACCACTGTTTCTACATTTGACTTCACTTGTGCTTTTTTGGGTTGTGGGGAAGTGGCAGTTTTCCATCAGCTCGACTGCTGTTTCATTTTGTGGTCATAACTGTAGCATCAAGATTCATCTCTGGTTATGACTTTTGAAAAAAAAATCAGGCTCAGTCTCTCATCCTCCTTCAAAGCCCAGCACGTAGCCAAGTGATTGTCTCTTGTTCAGGCATAATTAAGCAAGGCATAGATTTTGCTGAAATTCATGTTATGCCCAAAGTTTCAGATAAAATTCACTGACAGGAACTCCATGGCTTTCAGGCAACCCCACAAGTTCATCAGTAGACTAATGGCAGTTTTCCAAGATGCCATTTTCTTCCAAGATATTTTCTTCAGTCGAAGGACGTCCAGAAGGAGGTGGATCATCAATCAACATTTCACCTTGTTTAAAATGGGAAAACCATTTGTAAACTTGTGTTTTACTCAGAGCAGTGACTTTGTAAGCCATCTGTAGCATAACAACCATTTCTACCTCTTTTTCCCCTGACAGAAAACAAAATTTCATTGCCGCACCTTGTTAGTGTAAATCACCCATCATGAAAAACTCTCCCCCCAAAAAAGAAACAGAAAAAAATCCCTGAAGCCTAATGCAGGCTCTCAGAACAACACTAGCTGGTACACCAATGCTGATGGGTTCCTAGAACACTTAACTAGCAGGGGAAGCCTATCCTACAAGAGGCCTGCCCTCCAAAAAAAAATGACAGTTGTGTTTTTTGGGGGGGGTCCCCCCAGAACTCTGTTTACTTTCCTTCCTAGATAATATGAAAAAGTACTATCAAAAGGGCTGAGCAAACCCAGATCCTAATGCACCCAACTCCCTGCCAGAGATAACTGCCAGAGAAGACTCTCTGCCCTCCAACCCCACTCAACTGTGTCTCTGCATAGTTTTCCTTTGCCAACACCTGCTGGGTTTTCTCTGCCCGCGACCACCTGCCGTTCATACTCACTGTGCTCAACAAGGACCATCCTGGCTTCAAAACTACTGTGCCCCCATGGTAAACTTGGAGGAACACTCAGACCAACACGTGCAGAGCTCTCCGCTTCTGAGCTGACAGGGATATTTGAGAAGAAAATCCTTTTGCCATGCATCCACAGGGAAGGAAAATGGATTGCACTCCAACGTGAGGCGGATTGTTGATCGATTTTGAGATATTTTGGTACTTAATGCACCTGGCCCTTGTGTTCAAGCCTAGTCATTTTGTTTTCTGACAATCTGTTCACTGGTGTCAGGAGGCAGATGGGAAGGTGACCAGCACAGGGAAAGAAATTCTCAGCAGCGGCTTCTCTGTGAACTTGGCTCATGATGATTTCAGGAGTGAAGACCCTAAAACCTGCCTGGTGCTCAATATTATTCTTGTGTCTCGACACGGTGCATGTCAGAAAGTTCTTCTGAGGGATGGATGAAATGGGATAGGTGTGTCCACTCTGAGATATTCTGAGAGAGGAGGGGAGGGAGAGAGACAGAGACAGAGAGGCAGAGAGAGAGAGAGAGAGAAAGAGAATATGGATGCCTCAAAGTATGATTACAGAAACATTAGTTGCTTAGTCATTGGCGGTGAGATTTGGGGAGTTCTATTTGCCACTTTATGTTATGTTATTATTCTTTAGAATTAACATTTTTCTAGAGTGGACATTTATAATTTATATTAATAATTTCTAGACAGAAAATGAATAGAATACATGGAAATAGCCTTACAGGACATCTGAAAAGAAAAGGAAAACTATTGTGACTATGGCTTGAAAATATCATCAAGTATCAGTCATAGTGACACAAAGTATCTCGTGAGCTGTAGGCAGTGCAGTCCCTGGGTTGGGAGGAAGCAAGGGTGGCCCCAGCAGCTGGTCGTGGAAGGAATGACTGGATGGTCAGGGCCAACCACCCTCTTACAGTACTTGGAGACACCCATGCACTGGAATTCCCAGCCCCTTCATACTAGATGCACTGGGATTCCCAGCCCCTTCATACTAGGTCTGTCCTCCTGGGGGGAGGCCTGCCCTGGAGGACAGGTGAGGGTGGCCTTGGCACCCTGTGGGGCAGTGAGAAGTGTGGGGGGAGTCTTGGGTCTTTTGCTGTGCCTGTCTCTTTGCCCTCAATCTCTGAAGTACCTTAAAAAATAACAATAAGATAACTTATTGGCTTGTAATGACAGGAAAGAGAAGCTGGGAGGGGGCTGGATTTGGAACTGGGGTTAAAGAGGCTCTCGTGGGGTCAGCAGGGGACAGTGGGGGATAGTGGGGAAACTGGCCTGCATGGCACCAGCCCGTCTTGCAAGGAGGGCAGTCAGGGGCAGTTGCTCATGGTGACTTGGCTGTGTTTTTCCAAGGAGCTTCATTTCCTAACATGAATTAGGAAGACTGTTTTTCTTTTGTTGTGATATCTCATCTGCGAATGTGTTAATTAAGTGACCGTGTGTGCCCGGCTTCTAGTCCTGCACACCCCGTGGGAGCTGACTTGATTCCATACCTTCAGCCCTGACCTGTCTGCATCTCCCTCTGTCCTCCGACCTTTCCTCCTTGTTCTGAGCGTTCAGTGCCATCCTTATCTGCTGCTGACTGAGGGGTCAGGGCACGGGCGTCGCTACCAAGCACCCAGGCTCGGCAAAGAACTTCACAGCTGGTCTTCTGTCTGACTGTGCTGCCCTGCCCATGTGTCAGTCTCTTGTCCATGGCTAGCCTAGTGGAGGCTCAGGGTTTCCCGAAATGGAGAGCTCAGACTCATGTCTTCAGCCCTGTGGTTTTGCCTCTGGTCTGGGTGCCTGAACTTCTGAGAGCATCCTCCCTCTCACAGCTGTCCTGAGGACCCACAGCAAGCCCACATCACCCTCATGACTGCACTCCAGAATCTAGATGGAACTTTCACAAGGCTCTGGCTTCTTGTGGCACCTGCAAATCTGTGAAGAGCCCTGGTTTTAGAATAAAATGCTGCTAAAAACGTCTCTTTTGAACCTCCGCTTTCTCGTTTGGCCTTCCTATTTTTCCTGGAATGTTCCTAAGATTTCCTTCTAGGGTTCTCTCCAAATAACTTGACAGCAGCCCCGTTATCTGCTAAAAACCTAAAACACCTTGGCTGCTGGAGAAAAGCGCATCTTGTGTTTCTCTCACTAGGCAGGTCTGAAATCCCTCTGAAAACAGAAGCAGAATGTTCAGCGGCCTGAGTCCGGAGGTCCATGGAGATAGGGCTGCTCATGATTTGCTTTGCTTTAATAACATCTAAGCATCTGTAATCCCAGCACTCTGGGAGGCAAAGATGAGAGGATTGCCTGAACTGAGGGGTTTGAGACCAGCCTGAGCAACATGGCAAGATCTTGTCTCTACAATAAACCAAAAAATCAGCCAGGTGTGGTGGTACATGCCTGTAGTTCCAGCTACTTGGAAGATTGAGGCAGAAAGATCACCTAAATCCAGCAGGTCAAGGTTGTGGTGGCCGGGAGTGTGCCACTGCACTCCAGCCTAGGCGACAGAGTGAGAGACTCCGACTTGAAAAAAAACCTCTAAGAATCACCCGTGCATTTAAAATGAATCATTTTGCTTTGGATGTGGGTGGGGGGAGAACATAGATGCAAACTATTTGCTTCTCAGTTTATCACAGGAACAACAATAGCAAAAAGCACCAGGGAGGAGACAAACTGAGATAAGCCAGAGGAGGTGCCTTCCCCTGGCTTCTGGAATGACAAGGATAGTCCTGCAGAATCTTGGAGTGGCTCTAGGGTGGCCAGTCTAGGGGAGGGTCCCCGGAGTGCTGGCTGCTGAGCCAAGGCAGACAGAACCACAAGGTGTCACTCTTGTGGAAGTCGCCCTTGCCTCTGCCTGTCCTGCCTGCTGTCTTAGATCTGTCTAATGCTGGTTGGCTTCCTGAGTGGGTGCTCCCCACGGGCCTTCACCCCGGGTGGTAGCTTTGGCTGTGTTACCTAGCCAGGCTCATATTACTAACTTGAAACTCATGTGGTGGGGGGGAGGGGTGGGTGGGACCATAACATCTGTTTTTCAGAGAGCCTTTCACCTTTAAATGAGAAAGCCTAGCAGAACTGAGTTAGATGCTGCCCTGGAGCTCATCTCCGACTTGGAACGTGGGTCCAGTAGTGCGGAGGGGGTAACTTTTGGAGGCCACCTTCTTTCTTTTTTTTTTTGCATTCTTTTAATTGGATTTTAAAGCTGCAAGAATATCATCAGACACAGAGGTCTGGTTGTTGTTAATAGCTGTACCATTTCAAAAAATGTTTAGGAAAAGCTAAATACTATGGCTTTCTCTTACAGAATGACAATATTAAAGTCTCTTCCTAGAGACTTTTAACCTATTTAATTTCATTTACTCCAAAACTTCCCAAGTTTCTTTGAGCCAAGAATCTATCTACCTACCTTCTATCTATTTATTTATTGGTCTGTCTGTCTATCTATCTATCTATCTACCCATCTGTCTCTATTTTATTAAAATCCAGATTGAACAAATTCAGTCTGGTTTAACTTCTTCATTGTACATATGAGAAAACAGAAACCCAGATAATGAGGTGTGGTTCTTGTAAATGGCAGTACTGGTCTAGATGCACTGTCGTGGGGGCATGGCTGGTACCAGCTCACGAGAGCTTGTCATCACATCTGTGTCAAGTCTGTCCAGTGAGGTCAGCCTGACAGCTTGAAATCAGACGTCAGCAAACATGACAAACCTTTTTCTCCCTGGAGAGCAGGTTTGTCAGTATACAACTGTAAGAACCCAGGTGTTCTGTGCCCGACACTGCATTCCCATGATTTTCCAGTTTCTAAGCTACTTTGAAGATATTTTGGCAAATACACGTGCAGCATCTATTCATGATATCACTGGGGGAGAAGAAGAATGTTTCCATAGCATGCCATGAGGAGGTTCAGTTTCTCAGCTGGGGTCCAACCTGCCGGGCACAGTCAGTCTAGTTGTGAGGTGGAGAAAGAACATTCGTTGACTGACCAGTAGCTCTTCTGGCCCAATCCTGACTTCTGGGGCAGCTTGGGAGGCCAGATAAAACCAGTGGTCCATCTGTCCACAGCTGGTGCAAGATGGCTTGTCTTATAACCCATTGGGTGTGGGATGTGGGGCTTTGTTGACTCCCGGGTACTTCCCAGCTATTCTAAAAGGCTTGCTCTCTCTTTCTTGCATATATGCATATATAGATATATACATGAGAGGGGACCCTCAAAAAACAAAATTATTTTTAGAAGGTGGGACCTTGTAGTACAGGCTTCCCCTGCTACATAAGTGTTCTAGGAACCCATTGGATTCAAAGTGAGTTATAAAAAGGGAGGGAACGGCCTGCCCTTCTTTGAGTGCACGTTGTCATCCACTGCAACAGCGACCAGTACTTTATCCACGGTGTTAGAATGCAGACTCAGCAACAAAGCTTCTTTATTAATTCTGTGAGCAAAATTGGACTGTCAGAGCTTGCTTTAAATTTCAGGGTCAGAGCTCCTCATGTACCTGAAAGTGAAGGAGTGCATGTTTTCCTGTTCTCCTCCTCCCCCTGCTCCCCCAGGGATCATCTCCCTCTCTGAGCTCAAGGATGGTGCTTTCCCTGCCCAGGTCACCTGACTCGGGCATTCTATGTCCATGTGGTCTGGGAAGGAGCTGATCCCGGGGACCACCAGCCACACTCCGACTCCTATGGGCTTCCTCTGCTCCCGCATGACACCCTGTGTCCAACAAAACAGATCTTCTCACCATTAGCCAAAGAGAATCTGTTCTCCTGCCTCTGTGTTGCAGTTCATGCCACCATTTCCAACTAGATGGTCCCTCCTCCCAATCCTAACTCTCAAGTCCTGCCCCTCCCCAACACCAAGCTAAAAATCACCTGCCTCACCTGGCCCCAACAGGCTGTGATCTCGTCCATCAGCCGTCATCTGAAAACGTTATTTCCAAAATGCAGTAAGAATCATATGCCGAGCATGTTGAGAATTTAGGCTCCTGGGCTTTCCTTCCAGTGATTCTGATTAGGCAGATGGGGTGGGGAGTCCACGGTCTTCATATTTAAAAAGGACAGCCAACTAATTCTGATGTACCAAGGCTGTAGATTGGTCCTTAAAGGGGTTGTATGAGCCAGTCACCAGACACCTTGTGTTTATTGTTTGTTTTTTTTTCCGTTTGACTTGGGTCTCAAGAGAGGAAATACATCATTAAATATTTTCGGAACAAATAAATGAACCTTGAGTTCAACCATCATTTGTTGTATGAACAGCAGCAGCCAGGTGATACAGCAACATTTTCAAATCAAAGATTCAAAAATCCCTGCTGGGTGCGGTGACTTATAATCCCAGCATTTTGAGAGGCCCATGCAGAAGTATTGTTTGAGCCCAGGAGTTTTAGAGCAGCCTGGGCAACATAGTGAGACCTCATCTCTACCCTTCACCAATAAATAAATAAATAATAATAATCAAAAAAATAATCTGGGAATGGTGGCACATGCCTATAGCCCCAAGCTACTCAGGAGGCTGAGGTGAAAGAAATGCCTGAACCCAGGAGGTTGAGGCTGTGGTGAGCTGTGATTGTGCCACTGCACTTCAGCCTGGGTGACAAAGTGAGATTTCACTCAAAAAAAAAAAAAAAGGAAAGAAAGAAAAGAAATATTCTAAACATTTCACCCCAAAGTCACCTGCTAGGTGAAAGGACATCACTAAATAATATAACCCATGTCAGTGGCTCTGGCCTGTGCCCACTGACTATTCTTGGCCCTTGATAAGATTTTCAGCATTCTATCTAAAATACCACCAAGGGCAATAGAGTGCATTTTCCACACAATCTTATTTTTATTTTAAAATTGAAATATGATGTTTTATTTGGGC
>CAUYQG010057883.1:0-25942 GCA_963574415.1 Tarsius wallacei
AGTCACTACCAGGCACCTATTACGTGCCCAGTCTCACAGGATTTGAGGTAGAATCAGAAATTCAGTAAATGTGAGGTAGGAATCTATATAACATATCAAACGTGGACTAAGAATTTATATAACATATCAAACGTGAGCTAAAAGGGGGTGTATAGAATACAGTGCAGCAGACGTGAGGTAGGGGTTCACAGCAAATATAGTTTTCTAAGTTTTCTTGGGTATTTCAAAAGCCCCTTTTCCATATCACTAAACTCTTGATTTCGTGAGTGCCCATCAGCTAGTGAGTGCTGACAGAATATTTGTGAAGAATGCCAATTCAGGTGCCCTTGTTGCTTTTAGCAAATTCTTCAGGGCTACTCATCTTCTAGGATTTTTGGCATCTGGTGGGTTTCACCAGCTGATGGTTGCCTTAGCTGCAAGTGAACCTACATTGATTAAACAGAAATCTAATCTTCAAACTTACTAAGTTTTCTAAAGGAAGCCATTCATTTCTTTTTTTTTTGGCTGGGGGCTTGGGAGGATAGCAACCTTGTTGTTATTATTCCTCTCAGACTTCTCTTGCTTTATGCTTTTAGTGTTAGTTTGCATATTACTTTTAGTCTCCTCTCTTTCCTTTGGAAAAGGCTCAATTGTTCTTCTGGGTGGAAAAACTATGACATAATGATAGTGAGGAGAACTATTAGGACTTGAGGATGCTAGAAAAGTCAGAAAGAGAGCAGTTCCATTTTGGGATGCCAGGGACGAAGTTGTCAGGGCAATTGGAAAGGAGAGCTTAGTCTGACCAGGTAAGCACTGGCAGAATAAAAAGTCAGGACAAAAAAGACCCAGACTCAGAAAAGCCTGCCCTCGGCATGCCAGTCAGTTATCCCGCCAGTGGCAGGAGGAACTGGGTGCTGCCTTCCTGATGCTTGTCATGGTGGGTAGGAGGTGGGGCAGGTAATATAGAAAGGGTCCATGAAGTATAAGGTCAGAGCAGAATTAGCTGGCATCAGTCAAGGTAGGAGGGAAACAGAGAGAAATGGACTGAACCTGCCTTGGTACAGAGCTTGGGTTTGAATCTTTGGCCACTATTTTGTAGAAAGAGGTAGTTTTTCCATCTGTGTCAAAACAGATGTTCACATACAATTGTTATCCCAGCTCTATGCTTATAAATTGCAGTGGCAGGGGACAAGAATATCTTCTGCTTAGAAAAGGACAACATATTTTAAGAACCATAAAAGGTTTATACTTTGATGCAGGAATTTCCCTCCTGGGAATTTATTTTAAAGAAATAATCCAATAAAAAGGACAAAGCTTTATGCACCATGATATTTGTTGCAGCATTGTCCATTTTAGAGGAAATCTGAAAATTGCCTAAAAGCCCAATATCAGGAAAGCATGAACTAAGCTAAGCTCATCAAATCAGTGGACTGTTCTGTAACCATTAGAGTCATAATTGAAGACTTTGTAGTAATAGTGGAAAAAGTGTTTGTAACATAAGATAAAAAACAAAGCTTGCAGATAATATACGAAAGCGACATCCAACTACAAAGTATTTATTTTCATGTTGAGGCGAGGATTAGAAAAATGAAAATAGAAACTTTGTGAGAGCGGTAGGAATGTAGAAGATTTTCTTTCTTATCTTTTTAATGTCTTAAAACATAATATCCGTGCAAACAGATAATTAGTTTTTGGACAATGCTAAGGAGAAAGTGGTGATTGGATATGGGAAGAAAGACTTTTAGTGATTCTTATTCCCCGATTGGGACAACCTAAATAAGAGTTTGTTTATTCTGTTTAGTAACTTCTTGTTCTTTTCTTTTGCAAGGGACTGGGGTCAGTTATCAGGGGAATTACTGAGAGTTAAAAACAAAATTTCTTGGAAATCCAAGAAAATGAGCAATTTTCCAGCAGGAAAAATTATTACCATCTTTGGAGATGCCAATGAGAATAACAGGTCTGCTAGGCATCAGCTTTAGTTGAGGAAAGGGTCATGCCTGAGGTTGGACTGTTTGACCTTGAGTATTGTCTGAATGCACTGAGACTGAAGGTGTCACTGGTTTGATGTAAGTTGAGACTCTTCGAGATTTTGCAAACTCTAGTTGTCCTGGTTAGTGGAGGGCTATCGTCAGATATGTCTTTGAAGTGCACCAGCTCAGAGACAGGAAGATTAGGCATTAAGAAACCTCGTCTAAGAATGGCTGGTTCCCAGTCTAACCAAGAATAGTTGTCAAAGTGGAAGCATCTGATAGGAGAGAAGTTGAGAGAAGCTGCCCTGGAGGCTGGAGGTCAGTACAGGTTGCCTTCACTCAAGCAGGCATAGGGACAGGCTGATGACCCACGATTAGGAAGTCATATATCTCAGGCCCCTCAGTACAGGGTGAAGGGGAGCATACAGGCTGGGCTTGAAGGGTGGGCTGTTGCAGTTATTGTATTTCTTAAGGGCACAAGACAGTACAGAACCTACAGAGAGCCCAGGGCCAGTTCATCTTTGAAGTGCTCCTCCAGGGTCCTGTGTGTCAGAGGTGCTTACCTATACACGGCCTGCACTTACAGTGCTTAAACAGAGAGGGATACATTTATTAAATGGATGCCTTCCCTTTTATATGCTTCATGGTGCGTGCCCATCAGGGAACAAGGTGGGGGCGCTTCAAGATCATCTAGTTTAACACCTTCACTTAAAAAAAAGTTGTCTCTCTCCACATACTCTTCTATTCTCTTTTTTCAAATCTTCCTCGTCTTCCTTCTTCTTCTTTTCCATCAGAAAAGAAAGGCTTTCTGATGAAAACAAAAATATAAAGACCCTGGCTTTCTTGCTTTGTGGACAGAGCACTGGCCTCAGACAAGCTGATCCTCAGTTTCCGGCCCAGAGACTGCTTGCTTCTGGCCTGGCTTAGTGCCAGCCTGATAGCCACCAGCAGGGACTGGCATCTCTAGTTATGTTTTCTGATTAAAAGTATGACTTAGGGAAGATGGGCAGACATTTAATGTAGCAGAATACAATTCAGTCAGGGTTTTGGACAGAATGAGATTGTGGAGATCTGTATCCCAGGATGAACAGTAGAGGCATAAGAGGCAGCTAAATGATTGAGGGAAAAGA
Organism: Tarsius wallacei; assembly: GCA_963574415.1. Classification (NCBI taxonomy): domain Eukaryota; kingdom Metazoa; phylum Chordata; class Mammalia; order Primates; family Tarsiidae; genus Tarsius; species Tarsius wallacei. The sequence goes on from CAUYQG010057883.1 coordinate 3,080, forward strand.
AGGGGTGAGAGAGGATTGGGAGTATGGCGAATGGGGTGAGGGTGTCAAGGAGTTGGCCTCTGCTGGAAGCATAAAGGACTGAAATGCTGGTAGCTCAGGTTCAGGGAAAATGGAATTGAAAATGATAAACAACAGCCCCTACCTTGTGGTGCAGAAAGATCGTGGCCCAAACAATCTGGTGTGTGATCCCATAGACTCAATGTAGTGATCTGAGCTCCTGGGAACTGGGGTTCCTTTAGGACTCTAGGTGATGTGTACTGGTTTTCAGCATAGGAAACATTTCAGAAATAGGACCAGATCTCCTTCAAAGAAAATTAACCTCCCCTCCCCTCCCCTCCACAGCCCTTCTCTCCCTTCTTCTCCCCTCCTCCTCCCCTTTTCTCCCCTCTTCTTCCTCGGGTGCCTTCTTCTGCCCTCCCCTATCCTCTTCTCTTCCTTCTTTTTGATTCTTAACCCCACCCCATGTATTCTCCTGATAGAAACAACCTCATATGGGACCAAGTTCAACTGTAAGCAGGGCAAGAGCATGGAGTGGACCTTCTGTGGGAAATGTGGAGCCAGGAAACATGGGCCGTATGTGGATTTCTGTATCCTGGGCAAGGCCATTGAATCACATCACAAAAAGGATGAGAACCCTGGAACACTCTAGGGAGGGAAAGAAGCCAAAGGCAAAGCTTTTTAAAGTCAGGGCAAGAGTGAGATGGCCTCTGGCACAATGTAGTGACAAGGTTTTGGAAAGATGATTTTGATTGTAGAAGAGAGAAAGCAGCATGCTCTCAGGAAATGAGAACAGCTCATGGCGTTGTGCACAAAGGCCTCATACGCCTTGAGGAAGCACTCAGCTTTATCTGGGCGTCAGTGTGGACCAGTCTGGCACCAGCCTGCTAAATGGGCAGGCAGTGGATTGAGATGCCCAGGACAGAGGCGTGGGGAAGCCAGTCTCAGAGAATGCTTCTAGGAGGATTAGCAGGAAACCTGGCAAGAAATACAATGGCTTTAACAGGAGGCAGAGACGGAGAGGATGGAGGGGCAGACAGTGAAGGGGAAGGGAGGCTCAGTGTCTGTTCCAAGGTGAAGAAAGGGAAATGTGGGTTTCAGGCTCTCTCGGATGAAAATTTCCTCCAAACTAGTTGATTCACAAGAAACCAAAAAGTAATGAAGGAATACATGTTCTCTCTCTTTCCAAACTAAAGTTCTAGACAAGTTGGAGAACGGACGAGGAAAGAAAGCAGAAGCAGCCAGGAGGAAGAACTGTCACTTTCAAACAAAACACTCCTCTGGTTATGGCCACCGCCAGCAGATTCCCAGGCCAGTGATGTGACACCAATGCCTATTCCCTTAACATACTGGATGAGCTCTAAGACTGGAACACATAGCCAAGGTTTAGTGAAGGCTGGGCAGTGGGGGTGTGATGGGGGGGGAGTGACAAACATATGGTAACGTAATCAGAGAGTCTAGTTTACAAGAGATGACTTGTGCCTGCCAAGGACACAGAATTAATTAATCACCTCAAATCCACAATGTCCAGATATGAGGGAGGGAGACCCAGAGACAAAAAGTGGTCAGTCCTTCGAAAGACAACCAGTGACCTCACCTCTAACACCCATCTTGTCCCCAGTGACTGACATGAGAAATAACAGTTTCCTGCTGGGGTGACTAGATAGATCCATACAATAGATGCAGAGGACTTGCAGGAGTTCCTTGTGTTTTTTGGCCCTTTTGTATCTTGCCCAAATTCAGGGAGCCTCAAATCCCAGGTAATGGGTCACATCAAGAGAAGGGAGACACCTGGATATGATATCTTCCAACATCTCGGTGGCTGCTACTAATTTCAGGAAATAATTTCTGGCATTGCTTTGATGTTTTAGTGTTCCGCATAGGTTTGCAGACTAGAGATACACGACCAGTAGAGGAAATTCCATTGGAACAAATGGGGCGGGCTGTGATGTGACCTCCATCTATGAATAAGACACATGGGACCACGGAGAAGTGAATTTGGAGCAGCAGGAGGTGAAACATTGAGGGTTGGTCCTGCTACTCTTTGAGTCATATCTGAGCCCCATTTCTCCAGGTGAGCTCAGCGGGATCCTGGTGTAGACAGAGAAAGTCCCTGACTTGCAGAGAAACAGACCCATTCCTGGCAGGGACGGGCCTCTCTTCAAGATATAAACTTAACACACCAAGGGAATGTTTATTTTTCCTTCTCACCAGCAGGGGAACAGAGAGAACAGCTTTATATCCAGATGGCCAGGACTCTGCTGGGAAAGAAGCAACCAATAGCAAGCTATAAAAAGTAATACAGACCTGTTTGTTCAGTCCAATCTGGCGTTTGGACACTTGTGTAGTACTGACAATAATAACAGTTCCTAACAATTGTTCTCTTAATTTGTGCAATGCTTTTCACAGGTAATGTCTCCCGTAATTTTCACAGTATCCTGATACGGAAGACATGACCATGCCAATTTCATGTATGATGAATCAGGACTAGAGAGGTTCAGTAAGTTGTTCAGGGTCACTCAGCTTATACTACCAAAGTTATTACTGGACTCCCCAATCAGTCTAACAACGGAGTTCTTGTTATCAGTTCCGGTGAACTGCCCTGCCTCTTTTAGCCACCTTTGTCCCTTCCTCTCTTGGACATTTGTGTCTCTGGAGGAGCTGAATGCCACAAGGAGAGAAACAGCAAAAGCCTTTCTGTGCATTGGGATGATCTTATACCCACCTCTGGGGCATCGTCTACAAACCAGATCACCACATTTCTCGGGGGACCCTAAGATCCCAAAGCATGTCCTCAGCATTGCAAGTGGAATGGGACAGGGCCCACAAATAGTTCTTAGTAAGGAATGAACTAATCAACCATCAGGTGTTGCTGCTATTTATGAGAACAGTCAAGAAGGAATCATGCACATATCTGAAGAACTTTTGTGAGGAGCAGGTGTTTCTCTCTAGACATTAGAAATAAACTGACATATGGGTGGATTTGGCTTAATGTAGAAAAATATTTTCTAAGACTTGGAGTTGTCCATGGGCAAGTGGACTGCCTCTGTTCCAACAACTGTCAGGCGTATTGGAAGGATGATTCCCGTTATAGGTAAGAATTTAGGCAGATGGCCTCCAAGGATCCTCCTAATGTTAAAATTCTAGTATCGAAAGCCCTTGAAGATGGATGCCATATTTTACACCCCATCTAGTTAAGTGTTTTGCTAGATGTGTTGATCGAATAAATGAGTGGCAAGCTGGACCCTGGGGTTCTCTGCATGTGTGTGCAGTGCATTCTCCTCATCTTCCCCCACGCTCCGTGATCTCACGTCTGACAGGCAAGGCTGAGGCTCTTGCTCAGCGCAGCCTGGCAGGCCTGCAGGGCAGAGGTATCCTCAGGCAGTCACACAGGTTGTGAGGGGAAGATCAAAGCAAAATGGCCAGGGAAGTCTGGCAGCTCTGGTGGGATGCAGTTTCCATCTCCCTGGGGTCAGAAGAGAGAAGCTGCAGCCTCTGGGTGACACAGCCTGACTGGTACCTGGGAGGAACAAGTGCGGCCAGAGCCCTGTGCATGACCGGGAGAGGTGGAGGCTGGAGATGAGGTCACGGCTTATTGTCCTTGGGGTAATGGTCTGCAGTTTTGGAAAGCTCTTTACAGAAATCTCTTGTTCCTTTCATTGTACAATGAAAACCCAGGGTCAAATGCAAATGACTTTTGATCATCATCTAAACTAGAGTGATGTGGAACTTCTCTGAGGTAGGTTATAAAAGGGAGAAAGGGAAAAAGTGGGAGATTCTGCATGACCGAAAGGAGGTGCTGTGGGGGAGGGAAAAGGCTGCTAGATGGCGGGAGCCAAAGAGTCTTCTGAGGACTAATTTTCTCTCTCACAGTTTTGCCTCCACTAGAAGGAGAGGGTGTTTGACCAATATGAAAAAAACCTAACTATAGAAGGTTGAATTTAAATAATGCTTCAGTCCTCAGGATTTTCTCTAAAATGTTGACCTAGTAAATGTGCCAACCCTCAAGCATCTCCTGAGGAAAATTTGAGGGCCCAGTACCCAGAGCACACCCTCGATGATGGTCTCAGCAGATGGCTCTCCCTGCTCCTGCCTCTCCTCATCAGAGCCGCTCTGAACAATCACTGGGAGGAACCTTCCTCATGAGCAGCTTCAGTGGGCACAGAGTGCCCACCCAGTGCCCATGGTAGCTGTGTACCACTCACCACAGCAAGTCTAAAAGCTTTGCCCTGCCAGAAATGTTAATTTCCTTGGGAAATAGAAATGTCTTGTAACACATGTTTTTCATAGCTTTTTTTTTTTTTTTTTTGCTTTTTACAGATAGTAGAGTCACAATTCTGACTTGCATAGATATGAAAACTCTACTCATGATAAAAAGTTCACTTATGCATTTAACCAAATGTTTTAGGTAGTCGTAATTTTGGTTTTCATATACATTCACACCAGTTTAAGCTTATTACTTCCAGCTAAGGAACCCTCTAATGCTTCCCATTGCTTCCGGCGTTAAGCCCTAGCTTCTCTGATCAGTGAACACCTTACATACTCCGCTAATTCTTACTCCTATGAGTTGAAACTCTGTAGTCTCTCCTTAATATTGCACTTTTTCATTCTGGTCGGTCTTTTCGTTTCTCAGGAATATCAACCTTTTTTTTTTTTTTGCTATCCAAATAAATGATTCTCATCCCTCTCGTTCTGCCAGGGTATTCTCCCCATCTCAGAAGCCTGCCCAGCTCTTACCATCCCTTTTTATTGCCCCTTTCTCTTGTCAAGGCACTTACAGTTTTTGCCACCGAATTAAGTTTGACTTTTCTTTTTTCCTGGTACACATTGAAAATCTTGAATAGTGTGTTCTTGTCTTGGTAGAGCAAGAGCACTTCTTGCCTGGAGCTGGACTTAGTAGTCATACATGATGTTTTCTTCAAGTGGAGGAAAATCTATTAGTCTAACTCCTTCCTGCCTTTCAGCCCCCTTATTCATAGAGCTATGACAGACAGGTGATTTATCTGGTTGGTAAATTAAAGAAGAGCAAACTGGGTGCAAGCAGTCCTGCTCTTTGTTCTCCTCCTCTCTTTGGAAGGTTCCACTACTCCTACAGGGACACATCTCCAGATCTTCTGGGAGTAGTGTGCAAATCTGCCTGATGTGATGTCTGACTTATAGGCATGTGTGGTTCCCTCACTAAGCTATGTCTTCTGATCTAACCTTTATGGATAATGAAGTTGATATGTAGGGGCCTCAGTCTGCCATTTCTTTCTTTTGCTTTTCAGTTTATTGAATGATTAAATGAGGAAAAGAGACAGTATTTATAGGGGATGCAAAAACCAGAAAGTAATGGGTTTGGCATCAGTGGGTTGAGGCAGGAAGCGGCCATCACCCACAGTGCATGGCAGTGGCCCTCTGTGGCCACCACATTGCATTTCTTTCTGAACAAGCTGAATCTCAGGATAAGACCACTCCAGAATGGGTTGTCAACCCCCAGATGGAGTCATATGGTATCAGGATAAGATCACTCCAGAATGGGTTGTCAACCCTCAGATGGAGTCATATGGTAAGCAGAGCTTTTGGTTAGCATCCATTTAGATGCTCAGATATCCAGGCCATAAGAGGTGTCTTGGTTTTGGCACTATGAATGTTTAACATTTACTTCTGATAAAAAGTGTTCAAGAGATTCAGCTGCTCCTGGAGCCCAACAAGGACCTGGATCAGTGAGCAATGATAACCTTGCAGTTCACCATGCCTGGAGGCCCTGCATCCAGCCTATCTGAACCCTATGGTCAATTATGAGTGAGAAATAGAGACCAGGTCAGGTTTCATATGATTCAGAATGTTAATTTTAGATTAGTTATTCCTTCCGTCCATAGCCTTCCCTGTCTATTTTTATTGTCTCCACCATGTAGACTTGTAAAGTTCTAAGAGAAGTCCAAGAGCTCTTGAAGAGATTGAAGTCTAACGATGCTAAACATTGTTGCTTTTTGATCCACCTGACACCTAAATCTCTTGGAACAACTTAAGACTGTATGAAAAGTCTTGGTTTGTTACTCAGTTATCAGCCTCTATTTCTAAACCCAGTAAATCTATCAGCCTAATAGTAATATCTCAACTCTGGTACATGGCTCTTGGACTTCTCTTAGAACTTTACAAGTCTACATGCTGATGATAACAAAAACAGACAAGGAAGGCTATGGATGGAAGGAATAATTAATCTACAATTCACATTCTGAATCATGTGAAACCTGTTATGGGTCTCTGTTTCTCACTCATAATTGACCATAGGGTTCAGATGGGCTAAGGTAAGTGGCCCATGTTATGGAGGACATGGTTTTATGGACTTGAAAAATATTGGAGATTGGAGGGGGTCTCAGAGTTCATCTAGTTCAACTCCTTCATTTTATGTGTGAGTAAACTGGGTGGGACACAGGGATGTAAAGTGATGTTGTCCAATATCATTTAGTGAATTAGTGGAGAGCCACGACCAGAATTCAGGTCTCTTGATAGCTAGTGAGAATATTTTCCATTGTATGTACTCCCTCTCCTGCACTATGACCATATCTTCCTTTGTCTTTGTTCTTGTTCAACTTTTGGAATGGAATTGAGAGTTATATTACTTTTTTATTTTTGTGCAAAGTTTCCACAAACTTAGTGCCTTAGAACATTACACCTTTGAGAAGTGTCTGTTCATATGGAGGGGGGGAGGGGTAGGGTGATGGGATTAATGGTAGTAAATATCTGTCTGGGGATGGGGAGACATTTCTTATCAACAAGGGTACCTGAACGAAGCATATTTGTATACCTAACCCTTAACTGTACCCCACAATATCATAATAAAAAACATTGAATAAAAAAAAAAGAACATCACACCTTTATCATCTCACAGTTTTTGTGGATCAAGAATCTTAGCACAGTTTAGCTAGATCCCTTGTTAGGGTCTCCCAAGGCTGCAGTCAGGATGTTGGATGAAATGATTGAATCAGGCTAATCAGCTCATCCATCACCTCAGACATTTATCATTTCTTTGTGGTGAGAACATTTAAAATCCTCCTTTTTAGGTATTTTGAAAAATACAGTATATTTTTATTAATTATTTGAAGCATCACATTGTGCCTCAATATATCCAATTATTTGTAAATTAAAAATAAAATAAAAATTTGAAAAAATACATTGGATGAGCTGTGTTTCTTTCTGAAACTCAGGGCCCTCTTTCAAGTGCATGTGCTGGCTAGTAGAGTTCCTTGTGGTTACAGGACCAAAGTCCTGTCTTCTCATTGTCAACTGGAATCTTCTGTCAGCACCTAGAGGCAACTCACAGGTCCTTGCCATAGGGCCTTCTCATGACATAGTCACCTTTTCACAGCCAGCAGGAGAATCTCTTCCTTCAGGAAGAAATTGGTCCCTCTTTTTAATGGCTTTCACCTGCTTAAGTCAGTTCCAACCAAGATGATCTCCCTTTTGATTAACTTGTTATCAACTGATTTGAGAACTAATTACATCCGCAAAACTCCTCACCTTTGCCAAATAATGTAATTTAATCATGAGAGTGACATCCCATCATACCCACATGTTCTGTCCCCACTCAAGAGGAGAATATTATACATTAAGGTGTATGTACCAGGAGGCAGAAATCTTTGAAGCCACTTTAGAATTCTGCCTATCATTGATGTCTTGATACATCATGGCTTCATACTCAAAGAATCAAGAGATAACAGTGTTGATCATTTCCAGAATCCTTGAAGGAGAATTAGGATTACAGTTACTTTAAACTTAAAATGAGCTTCAATCAAGAGGAAGAAGGAAAATTGCTTAAGTCAGACCCGACAGCTCGAGGTAAAAAAGTGCCTGGATTTTTAAAAAACTTGAGTTTAAAAGCACTTCCAGGGTTCAGCTCAGCTACAGGGAAGGCTGCTTTGTTATAGAATACAATGACAGCTCTGGAAAATAGCAACCTCTGTGGCTTCTGACACTGGGAACATGGATGTAGGAGGAGAAACAATTTTGTGAAAAGCTACCTTATTTGGAAAAAGTCTTGGTTTAAGTAAAAAAAAAAAGGTGGGGGGTGGGGGCACCTTGAGCTTTGTAAGTCTGGAAATGAATAGATATTCTTTGGCAGACCTACCCAGCACATGTGGGTTACCAGGTTAGAAGGACTGCTTAGTACTGCTTTTTTCTATAAAGGACTGATAGCTTCTGATATCTTTTTTGCTTAACTGTTTACCTTACTTTTCTTCCATGTCTCTTACTTTAAATTATTTCCCCTCTTTTTTTTGCCTTTTTATAGTAACTGTTACAAAAATAAAATTATACATTTTATTAAAATGTACTTCAATATACTTTATTAAAAACAGCAATACACACACACACAACCACCACTGCCACTATCATTTAATTACCAAATATAGTGTCTTTGTTCTGTGTGTGTGTATGGTGTGTGTGTGTGTGTGTGTGTGTGTGTGTGTGTGTGTGTATGTGTGTTTAATGGACATAATGTCAGTTATTTCCAAAATTTCATTGACAGGGCTATCTCACAATAGTGTTACCCTGACAAACTGAAGGATTACACAATTTTTCTAGATGTACAATTATAATCACTTAGCATAAGAAACATAACCTATTAATTTCCTTAGTTTTCCTAAAGGTTTTACAGTAGCTGGTGTTTATCTTGCCAGTTTTAGCTAAAAGATTAGGAAAAACTGAATTTCCCTTTAAATGTCTGGGACTCAGAGTTTCTGGAAGGGCAGGATACTTTCACATTAATGCTTCTGAAACTTGAATGTGCAAAGGATCCTTTGAGTTTCTTGTTGAAAATGTATGATGAGTATATTATTCCTCTGTTGCACAAAAATTCACTTTTTAAATAAGCCTTCCGGGGATTCTGATTCAGGAGGTCCACTCTGGGAGAAGTATGATAGGTTACATAATTTAAAGTTGCAGAGTCATTTTTCTTAAGGAAAAAACTTCAGGAGGGACACTAGCACTTGAAAACTTTTTTCCTCAGTGCAGTATGTTCATTATGAGAACACAGATACATGTAATTATTGAATTAATAGTGGATTCAGCCATGTTGCCCATGCTATTGTTTTTAGATATATGGTTTTTTTTGCCCCATAAACTCCACACTACAAACCCTGAATTTATGTCGGAGGACTTTGTGACACTTGGTAAGCTCTAAAGCCTTGCTCCAATAATGTTTGGCTTTCTATTTCCATCTCTACCGTGCCTTTCTCTAACCTCCCTTGTTTTGTCTGTCAAAAGAGAATTGACTCTGGGATACTGGAAGAGTCCACTTGCTTAAAGAACAAGGTACTTTCTGCTAGCATTCTAAACATTTTCTTTCTTTAGGTTAGGGTCAAAAACAAGGGCACCAAGTGACGTTTTTAGCTTCTGCTAAAGGGCACTTTTTCTTTCTTTCTTTTGCAGAAGATCTAAAAGCATGCCCAGGGCTCTACACTGAAAGATCTCTTCCTTTGTCCTCTTATGATTTTGATCAGGTTGTCTATATCCCCTGAGTCAAATGCTCCAGAAATCCATGAACTGAACTTGGAAAAAAAAAGTGAAAGGGAAACCTGCTAGCCCTCCCTGCCTTCTATTAACAACTCTTTCTGAAAAAAAGAAAAGAATTCTTCAAATAAGCTAAATGTACTGACTTTATACTTCCCCTTTTGGAGGTTTACCCATTCTATTGACTTCACTTGACCCCTGTGGAAGGCTTCCAGACCTATAGTTCTGGCCTTGACTTTTTTTCTCAATTTCATCCCACACTTCCAACTGACGACTGTCCATTTACACTAGCCCAGCATGCCTTAGCTGGCAACTTCAACAATAAGGAAACGAACTCGGTGGGGTGCGGTGGTTCACGCATGTAATCCTAGCACTTTGGGCAGTAGAGGTGAGAGGATGGCCTGAGCCCAGGGGTTCGAGACCAGCCTGGACAGCACAGTGAGATCTCATCTCTACAAAAAAAAATTAAAAATTAGCCGGGCATGGTGGTGCATGCCTGTAGTTCCAGTTACTTGGAAGGCTGAGGCAGAAGGATCGCCTGAGCCCAGCAGGTTGAGGCTACAGTAGCTGTGAGCATGTCGCTGCACTCCAGCCTGGGTGACACAGTGAGACTCTTTATGCAAACTAGTTGCCCCACCTTCTCTTCTTCTGATACTCATTCTCAACTCTCAGGCTGAGAGATATGAAGTCTTATTTTACTCCTCATTCTTCCATAATTCTACAAATGATTACTCACAAGGTCCTTCCTTCTTTTCTATCGTACCATCCCAACTCAAGCTCTTAGCATCTTACATCTGAAATATTACAAAAGGCCCTTAAAATCAATTTCTACACATGGATGATTTGTTTGACACAGATACAGAAATGTATACACACAGGTGGAGAAAACAGCATATTATTTAGCTCTTGGGAAAATAATCTTTCTTGAGATTTTGATAGATTTTAAACATTATGGATTCCAAGTTCTACACACAGGACTTACCTGTTTACTATTTATAGCACAATAAATATATTAGCATTTTGGGATGTCTCTCCTGTTGGCAACCTAAGCTGAAGGTAATTTAGCTCTCAGAGGACCCAGTGCACAAGAGTCTTCTTCTTTCACATCTTGCTGCTCTGTGCAAGTCAACTGTGGTCTCTCCTAATCCCATCATGGTCTCTATCCTCGACCAGAACTCCACTGAGGAGGGAAGAACCAAGTGGGACTGTCTTTAGCATCTCCTGGGAATGCTTGCAGAGGGACGTATCAAATGGCATTCGACCACTGACCACTAGGGGACAAGAGCACATAAAGCCTACAGAAACGGTATCATCTCAAACATCTAAACTCAGATGTTCGTTGGGGTTCCTGTGACTTTTCAGATCTGAATTAAATTGCCTAGAATATTTCAACACCTCAGATTGTGGAAGTCAAAAGCTCGCCTCTGAATTTCTGCTACACCTCAAAATGGTATGTTTTCCTGACCTCAGTCCTTAGGGTCTAGCTTCTTTGCACACTATCTGGAGTCATATTCCCTTCTCCAGTTTCACCTCCTAAACTCATACAAACACCAGTTAGTTTGCTAGACTTGAAGACAAGTGTTGGTTGGTCTTGAAGCATTATGTAGCTTTCTGCCCTCACACGGAGGTCCCATCTTCCTCAACCCTGTCCACCTTTGCCTGTCATTGCCTACCTCCCAAATTGCCCTTATCGGCTTCAAATTCTTTCTTCTGTTTCCTTCTTCTTCAATTTTCCCTTCTCCTCTAAGCCTCAGTGACAGTTAAACCTCAGTTGTTGGATAGGGCAGAAAGAAATGGGAGGGTAAAAAAGAGGGGTCAGGGCTTACTTCCAAACCCAAGCACTTGAAAAGATAGTTTTTTCAAGGTCTTGCCTTTCCTTAACATGAATTGTAGTGTTAGCTATTGAGATTAAAACATTTTTGATCTTGCTATAGGTATATGTTACATATATGTACAAATGAATAGGTATGTATCTATATATATGGAATATATATGCATATATAAAGAATATTCCAATAGAAAAACAAAAAATCACCTCTCCCTCTCTTACATGCAAACACACACACAAACACATACACATACACACACAAAGGAAATAACTAAAATATTAGCAATGGTCATCTGTGTTATGGGTTTATGGGTAATACAGTATTTATAGTCATCCTGATCCTTAATTTCAATTTTGACATATATATTATTCTGTAATATAAAAAGCTATAAAATATAATAAAGAGGATGCCATGAGATATCTGAAAGTCTATCTACTGTCACAGGATATTCATTGCCCCAGTGGACAGCAGGGGGGAGCCTTCATTCTCGCCTAGTTCCTTGTGATCTCGGGGGATAATTTCTCCTCTCTAAGCTGTTGGGGACAAAAAATTGACCATCAGATTTGTATGGGTGGAGGTTACTGGTAACATTGAAAGACCTATTTCAATGCATTGGTGGGGACAATTCTGAGATCTAAGTGGTTTATATATATATTGTCTCCAAGAAATGCTTGAGTTATAATCTTCTAGAGAGATAAGTGACTTCAAAATCTTGAGAATGCAGAACATTTTTTCTGGATATGAAAATCACATAGTGTGGTCCACTGAGTGGTGGGTAGGGCAGAATGAGTTCATTGTAGGTTTTGGAATGAATTGTAATTTTTTCCTCTAGGAAAGGCATATTTTAACTTCCTTTGCTTTAGCTGATTTTAATGCATTTTTTTCTCCTGTCATTGGTGAAGATGATGCTATTTATCACCTAGGAACAGGCTCAGGTAGTTATTTCTCTGAAAGTAAACAAGGCTTTTGAAACATGCTTCAGTATTCCTCCTGTGGTTCCTCTTGTGACCAGGGGACCCATTTTCAAGGCAGCCAACCAGGCAGAGGGGTATATTTGTGGTACTGAGAACACAAGGTTTGAATTCAGACAGATATGGATCTGAATTCCAAGATTATCGCTTACTGACTTGTCACCTTAGGAAAGGGCTTAATTCCTATATCTTCTGTTTCCTGTCTGTAAATGGGGATAATAATGCCTACCTCATTGACTATTTGGCAGCACTAAATGAGACAGCACCTTGCATTCATAAATGTCAATTCTCCCTGTCTATGGAACAGAACATCTCTAAACTTGCCCTTGGGGTTGAATTCGTGATCTTGGCCTCCTTGACAATAGCACTAGCCAACTGATCCAGTCAATCACTAAGTCACCAGTAGTGTCACATACACCTCCTATTTTGAGGCACTTATGTCATGATATTATGTTTATTAGACAGCTTTCCAACAGCTTAAGAGAAAGGAGACTTTTCTGCATCAAGTGAAAATCACATATTGGACAATTGTTTTCCTCCTCTGACAGAGGCAGAAACTGACCATATGCCATGGTGTCAGCTATGCAAATAGGAGCCAACATGTCACATACCAACTTTAACAGGAACACCCACAGGGGCCTGAAGAAGATGCCATCAGTAATCAACAAGATACATTTTGTGTATTTCCAAATTTTGTCTTTCCCATTTTTCCCTCAATTTCAAAATGTAAGTGCTAAACATAAAGCATTTTATGAGTCAGAAGACTGAAAGGAGAGAATACTGCTGTCGACCCTCGTGTGAGGAACAGAATCCCAAAGTGAGCAGACATTGTGCCAAAGTGGGACCCACAGACAACACGGCTGCAAACATTACATGACTGCTCAGGGAAAACCAGTAGGTGGTGCTGCTGTTCCGTGTGTCTCTTCGAAGCCGTCGGGTGCATGGAGAAGAAAGTTGCTTTTCAAATGGCGAAGTATTTTAATGATGCTGGTGCAAGTGTCTGCTAACAAGAGTAGCCCCTTATTGTGTCAGTCAGAAGTAAGCTCCTCTAGGAAGGGGCTTAGCTCATTTGACCTCGGAAACTGAAGGCTTAGCTCCACCAAAAGAACAAAAATCAGAGGGAGATTTGCAAAGAGCAGAGCTTTCAATTCCCCTATAGAGAAAATAAGGTTAGTGGTCTGGAGACAGCAAGCAAAAACAGCACAACTAAAGACATTAGCCCTGCAGAGCCCTGAGGTTAATGTGGATGATAAGAGCCACAAAACCGACTACATACTAATTTGGTTTGTTAACTTATTACATCCTTGAGAGAATATATTTTTTTTCCCCTTGGACTGGATGAAGAATTCCCTTGAGCAACAGAGGTTTTTGTACTAGGAGATTAAGTAGCATAGAAAATTACAGCCCTGCATTTGTGCTATTTGAGTTAAAGTAGTGTCAGCATTCCTATTTTAAGCCATTATTTTCAAGGGTGTGAGTTTGTCTGGGACATATAGGTTCAGCCCCAGTACCACACGTATATAACTTGTATGGTCTGGGTCACGCAGACAACCAAAATCACTACAGGAGAGGTGGTCATTGGAGTTGGCTCACGTTCATTCTTAAGCAAAAAAAAAAAAAGACAATAGAAGTAAGTTAAAAATCCACTGCCAAAATATGTAATGAGTTTAAAGAAAAATGTTGCGAAAAGATTTGTAGTATAAAGACTTAGAGCTCATGCATGACAACTAAATTGACAAAACACACTCTTATTAGCTTTTAATGATTACTTGGGCCAGTGGTCTGTGAACTGAGCTAGATCTCCATGAAGTTATAATGGTCCTGAAGAGTGTCCCGTAATAAATACATATTTTCAAAATTGGTTAGTGCATGGAGATGAGCATTACTCTGAATGGCCAGCTGGCTTATATAGTAACTTAGTTAAAATGTCTGACTATATATAGCCTCTCATATTCTCTGTGTGCTTGTTGCAATTATAAGGGAAGGAAAGATAATAAAAACCCACAGAGGAGTTTTTATGGTCCATACTCTATTCTATATATTGGCTTATTTACTCCCATGACAACTCCCACAATAATCTTTGTGTAATAGGAATTATTGTTCCCATTTTAAAGATGAGAAAACTGAGGCTTCACAAGGTGAAGCAACTTTCCTAGGGTACTCCAGTTGGCTGAGATTTTAACTCAGAATTATCTAGTCTGAAGCCCATGTCATTTCCACTGCAATAGATCATGTATCTGTTCTTTAGAAGATATTTCATTCTCTTTTAATTCATATTTTTGACCAGGCTACATAATCTCAGTTTCCTCATCTGTAGTACGAGGATAGTATTATTGGCCTCTTAGGAATGTTGTGAAAATGACTTAGCATGGGGCCTAACAGAAAGCACCCCACAAATGCTGCCCACAGTTATTGCAGTGACATTTGGCCCGAAATGGAAAACAAGGCTATGATGAACAACAAGCTTTGATTGTAACTACACCATTCAGCATTTAAGGGAATTGTGCCTCAGAAGTGTTAGTTTCCTCAATTTTCTCAGATTCACGAGGTACAAAAGTGGAGTGCATACATTGATTTTCCAGCCAATAAGTAGACAAAGACCAAGAAAGAAAACAGGAATGGAAAATTACATGTCGATACTTAGAGAAACAAGGTGATTGCAGTAATTGAGCGGAACCAGAGGAAGTCACATGTGTGATTATCAGCTGCCCTTAGGATATTAATACTGGTCTTGTCTTCATAGTCCTTAAATGGACGAGGTGAGATTGTGTAGATATAATACCTTTACCTCAAATCAATAGGGTCCATTTTTAAATGGACTATTATACACATAAAATGGAATGGTTTTAGAATTTTGACAATAAGCACATGTGTAACGATGGTTCAGCCTTCCACAAGGCCCAAGAGCCTCTCATGGGTGTCATGATGCCAGGAGGACCCTCAGGTTTTTGTGTTGTGGAGGTCTCAAAGATGCTTTGAGTACAGAGAGTTCCCCACTGGGGGAATTAGGTTGGCAGTCTAAAAAGGTAGCATTTAATGGAGAAAACAGGTAGGCAGAAGAGCAAAGAAGGGGGCAGGGGGCCAGGTAAGCCTACAGAAGAGAGGGAGAGCTGGAGAATTAAAAATAGCGCAAAGAAGAGTCTGCCCAGGTCTTATGTTTTAGAGGAGTTAGAGGTGAGAATATTCAAACTGACATGCATTGAAAACACACATACACATGGTGAGTTTTAGAGAGAGATCCCTAAGAAAGGAATTACCTTTAGGTGCCTGATAAAGTGCTAAGTGCTTCTGTACCCATTAGCTAAACTAATTCTACTACACGGATACTATATTTTTTTAATGCCAGGCATGAGGCAACTGACTCTTAGCCTTAGGTCATCACATGGCTAATAAGAGGCAGAGCAAAGGTTTAAACTTGCCCCAAACTTTCGTTTTTTTAAACTAGGTCAGTGCCGAGTTTTCATTGTGGTGCAAGGTGTTGACAATGGCACCTTTATCTGAAGTTGCTTATGAGAGTACAAATGGACAAGACCATATATACAAAGCTCCTTGAAAAGGAATTTGTACATAATAAATGCTAAGAAAATGTTATTTTATCTTCACTATCTCCTTGAGCAGTCAGAATGTGTGTAGCCTAATGCCTCCCAGTCAATTACCAAGCTGGGCTTGATTCAAACCCTTGTAGTATACTTTGGGAGAAAAAGTTTTTTATGGGAGAAAAACTTTAATTTTATGAAATAGCCTCTAAGAGACCCTGAGAGGTTGCTGAGAATTGAGTTCTCAGTTTCATTACAAATAAAAACAATAGAAGCTGCTGGACAAGGCAAGCTAATCAATTACAGGTGACTGTCAGGAGTTGTATTTACTGAGGAGCAATCTAGAAACACAGCAATATTGAAACACCATGTGAATCACGTTGTTCCTTAATGGTTCTGGCCCCCTGGATACAGGCAGATGCGTGGGATATGGGCTTCCTTAAATTATATTATTCCACCTTGTGTGGAATTTCAATTCCTCTCCACGAGCTCATCTACATACCACACAGGTTATTGCTGGTAGAAAGTATGTCTTCTGAGGGGATGGTGGTAAGATTTGGCATAAGGAATCAACTCCTGTTTAATGCAAAAGAAACACTGATGCTAAGTAGAGACCTGTGTAAATGAACACCATCTGGGTTAACAAGGCCAATGTTGACAGAGCTTAAAATTGCTTCTGCAATTAAAGAGCCCAAGGAAATCTACATGTTTGGGTTTCAAAGAGGATACACCAAATACTAATGAAGATTCTTTGCTTTTCTAAAAATAAAAGAGGAGGGCTTTATTTTATACATTTTCAAGGCAAAGGCATGGTGTGAAATAACCTGAACCAAGTGAATACTTTATCCAGCCTCACCTGTGGTGGTCTATTTGTGGAATAGCCAGGTAACACTATTGTTTTTCCAGCAGATCCGATCATGCCTTGGCACATTCCTTGGCTTGGAAGAAAGGTAACCTGTTTATTTCAGGGTTGTGTACCTTGCATTCATAAATATCTGTTGTTCTAGGGTCGGTATAGCTGCATTTTGCAGAATAGAAAATCGAGGCACAGAATAATCAAGATACTCAGAATCATGGCCAGAGAGAGGCAGAGTTTAAATCAGGGTGTGCTTGGCTGCTCCTTCCAGGGAATGTGTGCACAGGCTCTGGACTTTAAAGTTAGGCTTACTGGCATCTTTTGTTCTCACTTGACTAGTGACTCTTGCAGGGTAGAGATGACAATATCTGAGTGTTGCACCAGTGTTTAGCACCTGCTACAGGTAATTCACATGGCAGACATGACTGGGATGGACCTAGTCTTCTTTATCCTCACTTCTTTTTCTTTTTTTTTGAGTGAGTCTTACTCTGTTGCTCAGGTTGGAAGGCAGTGGCATGCTCATGACCACCGCAGCCTCGACCTGCTGGGTTCAGGCAATCCTTCTGTCTCAGCCTTCCAAGTAGCTGGAACTACAGGTATATGCCACCACGCCCAGCTAATTTTCTTGATTTATTGTAGAGATGAGGTCTTGCCAAGATTCCTAGGCTGGTCTCGAACCCGTGGGCTCAGGCAATCCTCTCGCCTCGGCCTCCCAAAGTGCTTGGATTATAGGCGTGAGCCACCACGCCCAGCCTTTTTCCTCACTTGTAACAATATCTCTCAATCAAGAATTAATTTGAATTGACTTATTTAATTTCTAGAAATAAAATAAACATCAAATCAGCGACTTCATAAGGAAGAAGTATCCGCTGTGCTACTAAAATGCCATGAGGCATTTCACTCATGATAGTGAAGAGGTTGGGTCTCTGGGGTTAGCCTCCCCTGGGTGATCTCACCTGAGAGCATCATCCACACCATCTTCACCTTTTGTTAAATGACCCCTGGGGGGGCTTGGATTCCTGAAAACTCTTTGAAACTAGCTGTTCATACCTTTCTTTGTGAAGGGAGGAGAATGAAGCCCAGTTTCTTTCCTCTGTGTGGTGCATCTTTACCTTTCTTTGTCTGCTCTTTTTCATCCTTATCTTTGCATCCATCCATAGACTTCCAGGGCTCCACAGGCTCTCAGAAATTGTATGCAAAATTTGCATGTGTGCACTTCCACATGTTATGTGCATGTTTCTGAAAAGAGAGACTATAGTTTTAATCAGATTATCAAAAAGGCCACGTATTCCACTGCAGAATTAGGCTGCATGCCCATTGACTTTTCCTTGAGTGAGTAGGTAGTTTCTCATATCCTTTGGATGTTTTCTTTTCCTAATACTTTGTTTTTATTGTATATTGCATATTACATTTGATTAATTAGATTTCTGAAACAGTGGAATAATACAAATGCCTGTTTATCATTTGCTACTGCTTACTTATAAATTTGAACTCCAAAAATATGGGTAGCTTTTTGTGGCAAATAACTGTTTTTATTACTATCCTAATGTGGGGATTGCATATTGGCGACCCATATATCAACTCACAAACAATGCTTATTGAACAATTATTATTTGGATTGTGTACATCCATCAGAAATTGGTAACTCTCATATTAAGAAATTAAGAAAATTAAGATTGTTGTCTTTTCTTAAACATCTGGAAGACCTACTGATGCTGGATTCATATCCCTGCATGAAAACACAGGCCAGAGCTGAGTTTGCTCCCCAGCAAGCGAGTCACTTGATATTAAGGTCACCTCTAAGTGTTATTTGTTATTGCATTTATACTGTTTTTTTTCTTAAGGTAGATAAATTTTTCTTTTGTACATACAGCCATCTCATTCATTTGCATGCCTCTTCCTATAGGTATTTCAGTTTAGCGTCCCTGTTCAGAAGCCCCAACATCAGCATATTACAAGAGAAAAAGGAAAAGGGGAAGTTACTGGTCAAAGTTCCTGGTGTCCAGGCCAGATCTCCTTTCCAAGCTAGCCCTCATTCCCAGGCTGCCCTGAGTGTTGGCTGCTTACAGCTCACAGCTCCTCTTCTTATTTCTCCTGCCTTGCTGGGAAAGTTACTGCCCTGTAATACCCAGTCCCCTCCCAACACACACCGCCCCCCCTACAGCCCACAGCCAATGACTGATTAACCCTGGATGCAAAGGTGAGAGGAACTTTGTTGTGCAGTTTTTGTTCTAGCATCCCCAGCGGGGTCAGACTACACAAAGGCTCCAGCTGAGCGGGCGTCTTTGCTCAGCTGCTCTCCCCAGCCCTGCCCTGCTTCCCTGCTCCCTGTCTCTTGAGGGCACTCCCCCTATCAATCACTCGCAGGAGAATTCCCTCCTTAGGCTCTTCAAGGCAGTTCAACCTGATAACGGGCAGTCTGCTTAGAGGCGACCCTAAGGGATGATTGCAGTCTTGTGGTTACCATCTCCGGTTTCATGATGGAACAAGTGGGAATCAGAATCGGAAACCGAATATTTTAAAATCCTTGGAAAACTTTTTTTTTTTATTAACCAGAATAATTTCTTTTCCAGAGATGGCAAATAAATTTCGCTTCTCATCTTAATACTATTAGATTAGTATCTCCTACTTAGAGTACTATGTTGAGAATGACTTTCGGGTGTGTTTTGTGTCTGGGTCTTAATTTATAGAGGTGAGAGTGAAGGCAAGGAAAGGCCAATGTCATTGAAAAAAAGTTTAATGTTACTCACAGTTCCTAAAAATAAAAGACATGGCTCCCCATGAGGGCCACAGAAGAAACACCAGGTTTGGTCAGAAAGCAGATGCAAGGGTGAGTGCGCTTAGGCCATCGTCATTCATGGGGATTCTTTGGGAAAGGGAGACAGGGCAGGGTAAGCAGTTTAGGGCTGACTAGCTTGAATAATTCTGGAAGCTTTGGGCTCTAGGGGTGGTCTCTCTAGTTGCCCGGCACCTGGGTGACTTAGGGCAGAGGAACTACTGGCTTAGTGGGTGAGAATCAGGATTAGTTGGTTTGCCTGTAAAAGGCATGCTTTTAGGGAAAATGTTATTATCTTTAGTATTTAGCTATCCCTGGGAGGGGCAGATTCTCCTAGGGTCTTTAAGTTTCCCAAATGTCAGAGCATCAAGAATACAGAAAATAAGGTGATATAGCTATTACTATTGGCCCTGTGATGAGCGAATGGCAAATAGACACAGAATGTGAGGAAACATAGAACACGGTGACATGTAGGTGCAAGGGGAGAGAATGCTGTGAATAATTATGAGGTCTGCTGCTGTTCAGAATGGGAAAGAGTGACATGGACATCCTTCCTATCTTGCGTTTTTCTCCAAGGCTCAGGTTTGGTACAGTTTATTTCAGGAAGCTTCCCTTGACCCCACTGGTCAAGACTGGATGCCCTCTCTGAGCTTCTATAGCAAACATTATCTACATTGTCCAGTTCCTCAAATTGTATTTTAACATTTGAGGTATAACTGACATACATATTTAAGTTGTACAATATGATGAGTTTTGACCTGTGAACACACCTGCAAAACCATCACCACAATCATGATAATGAACATCTCTATCACCTTCCCAGATTTTCTCATGTCCTTTATAATCTCTCCTGCTCATCCCTCCCTGACCCCTACTCAACATTGGCTTCCTCAAGCAACAACTCTTTACTAGGGGTTTTCCTTTGGAAAGGGAGACAGGACAGGGTAACACAGGTAACTGATTTCTGTTACTGTAGACTTGTTTAAATTTTCAAGTGTTTTGTATAACTAAAATTATTAACTGTGTATTCTTTTTTGTTTGGCTTCTTTTATTCAGCATAATTATTTGAGATCATCTCTGTTATTGTGTGTAACAATAGTTCATTCCTTGTTATTGCTAAGCTGTATTCAATTTGTTTATCTGTTCACCTGTTAATAGAAATTTGTATTGTTTCCAGTTTTGTTTTGTTTTTTTAAGATGTGGGGTACAATTCAGGGTTAGGTATACAAATGTTCATTACGAATGTACTCTTGTTGATGAGGTGTGCCCTATTCCTCCCTGGCAGATTCCCACTACTGCCAATCCTGCCCCCTGCCCTCCCCTGATAATTTCCCACCACTGCCAATCATTTTCTTATAGTATTACAATAATTGTTCTAGGTCCGCTTATAAGTGAGAACATGTGATACTCAGTTCTTTGTTTTTGTGATAGGTCACTCAATATTATGGATTCTAAGTCCATCCAGGTTGCTGTGAGGTTCATAATTTTGTCCTTCTTTATGGCTGCATAATATTCCATTGTGTCTATGTACCACTTTTTAAAAATCCAATCCTCTTTCAATGGGCAGCACAGTTGGTTCTGTATTTTTGCTATTGTGAACTATGCTGCAATAAACATGTGTGTGCAGGTATCTTTTTCATAAAGTGATTTGAGTTCCTCCAGGTATATTCCCAGTAGAGAGATTGTGGGGTTGTATGGAAGATTGATTTTTAGAACTTTCAGGAATTGCAGGTTTTGGCTATTACAGATAAAGCTGCTGTGAACATTTATGTACAAGTTAGGAGAATGAAAAGACAAGCCATTGATGTGGAGAAAATAATTGCAAAGCGTATATCTGAAAAATAACTTATATCCAGAATTCATAAAGGACCCTTAAAGCTCAGCAATAGAAAAACAAACAACTCAATGAAGAAATGGGAGAAAGATTTGAACAGATACTTCTCAAAAGAAGACATGAAAATAGCAAATAAGCACATGAAAAGTTGCTCAATATCCTTGATCAATAGGGAAAATTAAAATCAAAATGAGATATCACTACTCACCTGTTATAAAACAATTTGGAAGTTTCTTAAAAAGTTAAACATATACCTACCATAGAATTCAGTTCTACTTCTAGGTATTTACCCAAACTGAATGTTTACTTCTGATTATTTAGCTGTTTCCTTTACTACAGTGTAAGTGAAGACACTTTTTTTGTGTACTTTATTTTATCTTATCTTCCTATTTAAAGTGTGTATTTCTAGTTTTAAAGCAAGATAACCAGGCGGCCATAGCCTGGGGTTGTTTCTGTGAGCAAACTAAAACTTAGAGACAGTCCTTGTAATTGACCAATTTTGAATTGATTTTCATTCAATCTCAGCCAACCAGCAAGCTGACTGGTTATATAACTCGCTACCTCCCATTGAACCACACCCAAGTAAGGCAAGTGCCTAGCTTTAGTCAGTCAAGTAATTTCTTCACTTCACTTTCATGTTCACCCTATCTAAGTCTGCTGATTCTACTGCCAGAGAGGGCCTCTCTGAATCTCTTCTGGTTTTGAGTGCTGCCTGATTCATGAATTGCTCTTGGCTCAAATAAACTCTTAAATTTATTTTGTCTAACATGTTTGTTTGCTTGTTTAACAGAGCTCATGCTTTACCTCATGCCTGATTTTATGGACCTATATGTCTACTAGGGAAATAAAGAGTGCCCAAGTACCACTGTTTGGCACAACACAAGTTTCATTCCCAGCAGGGAGTTTGGCTTTGCTTTCCACAGGCTGAGCTGGAGAAACTCTACTTGTTCTTTTACTTCCAGGGGGCTTCAGGCATATTCCTTCAACTTGGCTTCTCAGAATGTGTCATCCCACTCAGAGGAGTCACAGTGAAAATCAGGCTGAGATTATTCACAATAGCAAAAACATGGAACCAACTGTGCTACCCATCAAAAGAGGACTGGATAAAAAAATGTGGTACATATACACAATGGAATATTATGCAGCCATAAAGAAGAACAAAATTATGAACTTTGCAGTAACTTGGATGGACTGGCGGTTATAATACTGAGTGATCTGTCACAGAAACAAAGAACTGAGTACCACATGTTCTCACTCGTAAGTGTACCTTGAACAACTATTGTAATACTAAAAGAAAGAGATTGGCAGTAGTGAGAAGCTGCCAGGAGAGGGCAGGGGTGGGACTGGCAGTAGTGGGAAACTGCCAGGGAAAGGGAGGCACACCTCATCAACAAGGAAGGTAACTGCCTAATGAACATTTGTATACCTAACCCTGAATTGTTCCCCACATATTTAAAATAAAAGAACTAAAAATTTAAAAACAAAGAAAGAAAATCAGGCTGAGGACTCATTCCCCACATCACCCAGTTACTGCAGGGACTAGAGTCCTGGAGGCCATGCAAGTGTCCCAGA
>CAUYQG010057884.1:0-12634 GCA_963574415.1 Tarsius wallacei
CCCACGTAACAAATAACTGCCCCCCCTAAAATGCCAATACCCGCCCCCCCCCCCCCCCCCCCCCCCCGTGTAGTGCTCACATGAAGAACATGATTTTCCTGAAGAATTACTATCCATCAAGACCCATAACTGCAGGGGCCATCTCCAGGGAAAGGTTCATTTCCTCCCTGACTTCCTGGGTTCCTTTAAACTTAAGTCAATTCATCTAGACTTACTGGTTGCAGGTTTAACTGAATTCAGCTACCTGTGTTTCATCAAATCTAAGATGTCATTGATTGACTGTAAGGGGAATCTCTGTTTTATATACTACTAAAAAAGGAAAAAATGCTGTAACCCATTGCTTTCTCACTTAGATTTTTTTACTTTATACATATTGAAAGTGCTCTTTAATATTTATTTAATCATTATTATTATCATGGAATATTACATATTATAGAATGGTACAGGTACAATAAACTGGCGATAGTATTCCTAACCTTCCTATTTGGGGTTCAATCTCTGAATCACTTTTCAACTCAGAGTCATCAGTGTCCATGCTTTCTCATGTGGAATCCATCCTCTGAACATCAAGAGTGGACATGACACTGCATTTCTTCTTCAAAGTTCAGGTTTGAGAAGTGCACTTCTTCTTCAAACTTCAAACACTGCATTTCTTCTTCAAACTTCAGGTTTGAGAAGTGCACAAGTGTTTCTGGAATTTTCTTCCAAGCTGTTGATACACATTTTGCATTTATGATGCTGGCTCTTTCTTTTTTAGAAAATTGTATTGATACATAATTGATGTGCATATTTTCGGGGTACATGCAATAATTTGATACATTCATATAATATGTAAAGATACAATCAGGGTAATTGAGAAATTCATCACCTTAAACATTTATCTTTTCTTTATTCTAGGAACATTCCAATTATTCTCTTTGCTGACTCTTTCTTGATCTTCCCAGAATATGTCAACAAAAGGTTTCAGACAATAAACAAGACTTATTTCCTTCCCCAGATGGTTATCAAGTATTTTGTTGACTGACCCTCAAAGGGTTGTCTGCCAGTGTCTGGTCAGGCCCCCAGGAGAACCGTATAAGTACATCAGTGGGGTGGAGGCTTTAGCCACCGGGGCCATGCCACCATTCCCGTCTAAATAGCAGCAGTTATAAGACAATAAGATGGATCTGATTATGGAAATGCTAACATGGGAAGACGTGTATATCTCAGAATCTATGAAATATGATATTAGAAAATTAGTCATTCTATATGGATGCTCAGCACTGAAACAATGATTGCGTGAGTGACCCAGAGAGGTTTCCCAGACCAGGATATACTTTGGACAAGCAGAAAAGTAGAAAGAGGTTTCCAGGCAGAGGAGATTTGTGCAAAGCAGTATAAATATGAATGTGCCAGGGGAGTTTTGGGAAGACAGAAAAGTCTAGTGTGCTAGGATCATGAGGTATATTGTTAAAAATGTGGAGAGAGCTGGGTTAGACTCCTGACTTGGCAACTTCATATCTGTATGACCTTGGTCGGTTTGCCATTCTGAGCCTCAGTTTCCCAAGCATCAAACAGACAGGTGTTCAACTTCAAAACTCCTAGAGCACTAGGCAGTACAATTTGAAAACCAGTTCTAAAGGCATGAGGATAAATGAAGGATTTTGAGCATGAAATGCCCACGATGAGATCTGTGTTTTAATAGTAATCACAACAATAGCAACCACTGGTGCAACATTTTATGTATGCTAAGCATTTTGCAATTATTAAAAATAATGTTAATAGTAACTACTATGTATTAGGGTGACAAGCATTTACCTGTCTTATCATATTTGGTCCTTACAACATCTCTCTGAGGCTGGTTTTTATTATCCTTATTTCATAGCAAATGAAATTGACACTCAACTCAATTATCAGACTTGCCCTAAGTCCCACTGACATTGGTGGCAGAGCCAGGAACAACACCCAGACTGCTGCCATTTAGGCCTGGTTGCCATGACTCCTTGAGTAACTGAAACTTCTGGAAAGTTGCAGAGGTTCCCTTGCACAGCATATTCTGCAGACTTACCTGGGAGAAGCGTTACCTTTCCTCGCACAAAGAACAGCTGGAATAAAAATTCCATGCGCATCCTAATTTCTGTGCATAATATTTTAAATGACAAGTCAGGCTGCAAGTAGAAAGCCCCTAACCAAAATTCAAGCCATATGCAAACAAGCTGTGGTCAACAGTCTCATGGGGGGGGTCAGCTTAGGGAGCCAAGTCTCAGCAGGAGGGTCTCTAAACTGGGGGGTCCCCAGGGAACACAGCCTAAGGGACTAGAGGCGGGCGCCTGATTTCTCTGCCAACTGCCTGCAATTACAGCAATTCTCTCAGTGCTGCAGACTCCTGGGAAAGAGTCATCTGTCGTTCGCTTAAACTGATTAGGAATCACTTTCTCTGTTTCAGAGTCATTCCTGAATCTCAGCAGTGTGCAGAGTTGCTGCCCAGGTTTCCAAATCAACATGGATCTTAACTATTCCCATATGCCCTTGGGAGTCTGGAGAGTTTTGTTTCTGCCCTTTCCCACTCTTGCTAGGTTTATTCATAGCATATTCCCTGGGTATCAGCAGTGTCCACTTCTTTCAGGCAGCACCTGGAGGAAGTTCTCAAAATACAGCTCGGTAACCTCTCCCCAATCTCATTCTGATACTGTGTTTCCTTCGGAACTTGGGTTTGCTAGGGCAGTGCTAGAAGGTGGCCACTGTGTGGCCAATGACTGGCCTCCCATGAGATGGAGGGCCCTGCCTCACACACTGCCCCTGATCAGAGTATCATGGTTTCCATTATGCCCAGCTCCTAGACAGACATAAGGTGCTCCTCAGCACCCCTTTCCTGGAATTTTCTCATCTTTGTGAATGTGTTAATCCATTTTTTGTCACATAACAAATGGCCTTGAAATCTCAGTGGCTTGCCACAACACATTTATTTTCAAATTCACAGGTCAACAGGTCAACCTAGGTTTGGCAGATCTAGAGTAAATTCATGTGGACCAGGCTGGCCCCAGGCCTCGGGCTGAGTTCAGATCTCTTCCACATGTCTTATTCTTGGGCCTGGGCTGAAAGCACAGTGGCTGCCAGGCGCATGCTCTGTCCATAGAAGATTACAAGGGCCCACAGAGGAGGAGAAACAGCAAAGCAACCTCGGGTCTCAGCTCCAAACTGGCTCACCATCACTATCAACCATGCTCCCCTGGCCCAAGCAAGTCATCTGACCCAGTTTATTATTTGTGTGGCAGAGAAATATACACTACCCACCATGGTTGCAGGAACTGTAAAGTCATGTGACAAAGGGCACAGATGTGTAATTCTAATATGGTAAGGGAGTAAGGAATTGGAGCAATAAGACAGTATCATTTGAGCTCTTATTAGGACACTTGTTACTGCAGCAGGATAACCTGATACACCTGAGATAAGGCAGTGAGGAGAGATAGTGGCAGCTAATGTATTCACACATCTGGAGCTGCCTTGGGAAAGGGGTGTGGGCCTGTGGTTCCTTCCAGAGAGCACATGTGTGAGCCCACTGTGACTCTGAGACCTCCCTGGAATCGCTGACACAGCCATGCTAGGAGGAAGCCTTAGGAAACATGAAAACAATAAAATGACTCAAGCATCTGGATTTATAGGACCAGAATGGCAGAGCTATTCTTCAAGGATCTTGAGTTGTCTTAGAGAACCCAGCCTTCTAGGAGGCAGGCTTGAGGGCCTCATCCTCCCGAGCCAGAACCTCAATGGGCTCAAAAGGGACTCCTGTGACTCAGGGACCCAAGATGCATGCAGCCTACCCACTCCAGGAATCTGCCAGACACCTCTGAGGCCTGGTTCAGAGACATTATATATCAGACTCAGAAGAGTGCATGCAGAGCATCTAATTGGATCCCCTTCTGTGCAGGTGGGGAAACTGAGGCCCATAAAAGAAAAGACACCACAGACAGTCAGTGGCAGGGCTCCCCGTCTCCCACCTCATGCTTTCTCTAAACCTCAGGGAACATGATGGTCCCCAAAAGCTAAGGAAATGCTTTCTGCTGCCTTTAGCCTCCCCTCCCTCACATGCTGTCCAGCCCCACTGCTGACCAGTCCCACCACTGACCTTGCCTCTGCCTTGACTTGACCTCTTCAAGAATTCTGGTGGTAGCTGTTGGGCCAACTGGTTTGTTTCTACTTGAGAGGAATGGCATTTTCCCAAGGAGGACATGTTGGTGACAGAACCAGGGACAGGAGCCTGGCCAAGAAAGCCAGGGCCTTCACTAGGCGGGGCTGAGTGGATGGAGAAGGTCTGGGTTTCGGCATCCAATTAGCACCCTCTGTTCTTAAGGCAGCCGCCTGAGCCGGCTGCTGAGCAGCTGGAAGGGAGCAGGCCGGCTGGTCAGTTGGTGAACGAGCGCTAATTGGGTGTCAGGCACGCCAGACCCCATGGCTTTCCTCCCCTCCCCACCACACTCTCGAAGACCACCGCAGAGAGCCCAGGGGCGGAAGGCAGCTAATTGGTCCGGCCTGCCCAGCAAGCCCTTTCTCCACAGATGCCCTGTCACTCAGCTTCCTTTGTCTTCCGTTTCAAGGGCTTGGGAAAAACTGTCCACTGAGAAGTTTGTTGTAAACCTCAGGATGGGAAGGGAGCCTGTTTTAAAAAAGGCTCTCAGCAGAGACATTTTGGCGCATTTCCCACAGTGGCCCCCGTGGTCCTGACTGTGGAGAACTGTGGGGACAATCCTCCCACACACTCCTTCACACTCCTGCTTGTCCGTATTTTTAGACAAGAGCTTCCAAGTCACCCAAAAGCTAAGGAAATGCTTTCTGCTGCCTTTTGCCTGCCAGTATCATTGTTCACTTAGGAAGAAACGAAAACTATTAATACTACTTAATTTTTTTTACCCACACTTTAGCTAGAAGAATCCACACTCGCTCTACAGGAGGCAGGCGTGGATTTGAACACACAGGTGGACACAAACACACGGATGTCGGGTGACCCTTGCTTTAACTACACCTGACCCACAACGTGTTGAATTTAGAGATGCAATGACGGCTGGAATTAAAAACAGGTGAGGCTGACTGAGGTGATATTTTTGAGACATGAGTCTATCTAAACTGTGTTTTTTCTCCCCTGTACTTTCCCTGCTCTTCCTTCACCCCCGATGAGGTAGTCAGCACTCTGCTCACTGCCTCAGGGGAGAGATGTAGCTGGGCAAAACCCAGAAATAGCCTGAAAATCTCTCTGGCTTTGTGTTCCTGAAGCCTGAGCCCTTTGGGGAAGGGGATTTCTCAGGCCTTGACAAGTGGTTTGGCCAAAAGCAAAGGAAGAGCTCAGTTTCACTCTCCACCCCCTCCTCAGAGGACCAGATAGGAATCCCATCCCATCCCCCCGCCCCCCTCCCCCGCCCCGCTATGGTCAGGGAGGAGAGAGAGACAGAAGTGGGGCAGAGCAGTCTTGTTCACATCAGCACCTCTGGGAAGGTCATCCAGGCAGATGGAATTGTGAACAGCCCATAAGACGACCCCACCTCCAGCATGATGCAGAAGCAGCAGAAAGTCACTAGGTCATATAGGAAGCCATAGAAAGAGCACTGTGGGGACCCATGACCACGAGCAAGAGCCTATTCCGCCACCTTCCCACCCTCTGCCTAGGAGTTCAGAGTTGCAACTCTTCACTGTGGATAGGGATCCCAAAGGAAAACTGAGGTTGATTTACATCTCTCAAGCTCTAGGAAATGAGGGTTCAGAGTTTTAAAAAATAAATTTTATAATAGAAAAACACTCTTAATATGCCTTATGCATCTGAATGTGTAGACACACCATCCGTGGCCTTAAGACATTTTTTTAAATAACACCTTCACAGACAGGTCTTCCTTGCCCACCCTACCCAAAATAGTCCTCTCCCTTTACTCAATCTCTATCCTTTTAGTCCACCCTTTTTTCAGAGTATTCATCATTATCTGATGCTACATTGTATACCAAAGTGCTTAGTCACTGTCTCTTCTCAGGAGAGCGAGGATGTCATCTGTTTTGGTCACCGTTGTGTCTACGCCTAGAAGAGGGCCTAGCTCACAGCAGTCTCAGTACTTAGGTATTGAATGGATGAACACATTGTGTGCTCAATGGTGACACCTGCTGGCAAATGAGCTACTGCAGCCCAGCTCTATTCAACATAGTCTACTAATTAACCTAGGGAAGGAGGGAGGGAGTGCTTTTTTAAGTGCAATAATTGATAGGACTTGGAAACTCAGGCAAAGGGGAACTTTTTCTGGACTTAAGATATAGACTTAAGAGGAGCCTGAGAGTTGTAATAGACAAGGGGTGGGAGGGAAGCATGGGTCTAGTGAAGAAAATTGAAATACAAGATGAGGCCTTTGACTCAGAGTGTAGCCACCAAGCCTCATATTTTATAGGCAGGCAGTCACTCTCCTTTATTTAATTCCCCTATTCTCCCTCTTTTATTTCAATTCACTTTCCTCATTTTTTTTTTATAACTTAAACACCAGGTGAGGAGAGAGAAGGTGAGGAGAAAGAAAAGGTGAGGAGAGAGTTGTAAGAGAAGTAAAAGGTCTGCACCAAAGGATTGTAAGATCAGGCTAAGGAGACAGAGTAAGGCAAGGTTGTCTTTATCTCCTCTAGCATGGACAGAGCGCTTTGAGGCTTGCAAAGTGCTTCCTCATATTTTCCCTTATTAGATCTCCCTATGACCTGTCTTGGCAGGCAGAGCAGTAATTCACAAGTCCTGTTTTATAAATGAGGAAACTGGAGATCAGTGAAGAAAGTAGCTTGTCCAAAGTCCCCCCTAAGGAAGTCTAGCAGAATCAGGATTCACACCCAAGTCTTCTCTGGCCTTATACTTCCTGGTGTTTACTTTAGAGGTCTTAGCTATAGAGGAGCAAAAACTTCTACTGGGGAGATGAGGCAGACGGATAGGAAAGAAACAGCAGAGCAAAGCCCCAGAATCAACAGGGCTCTGGAAGCCCAGGGGCAGAGCCTCTAACTCCTCCCCTGCAAAAGTTTTCACTCTAGTTACCTTCTCACAAACAATGCCGCTTTATGACTGGAACTTCGATAAAGTGGGAACTTTGACATTCTCCAGCAGGGGTCAGAAAACCAGATCCTCCCTGGCAGGGCATCTACACCCTAATCTTTGTAAGAGGAAACCATTGACTGCACCCCTGGGAATGTTTGCCCCAATTCACCATCAGACTGCTTGCAATTATCAAACTGTGCTCCCTTGAGTTGACCTTTAACTGGGGAACAGCTATATTTAGAGAAAACCAGCCCTTTGTAATTACCCCCACTCAGATTACTTAAAGGTCGGCTGCAGATGTGACAGTTTGATCGTGGGAAGGGCTGTTTCCAAGATCCCTGGATAATTATTCAAACAGACAATAATTAGCAAACATTTTCTGCAAATGAATCCATCCCTGTTGTTCAGCCCCACAAGGGCGCTCAGAAGGCTCACCAAGCCAGAGATCCCCCTTGTTGTGGCTCGAAAGTGTCCCTCAAAAGTTCACGTATAGGGAACTTAAATGCTATTGTAACAGTATTAAGAGGTGGGACTTTAAAGAGGTGATTAGGCCATGAAGGCTCCACCCTCATGAAGGGATTAATGCTATTACCTAGTTATCCCAGGAGTGAGTTTCTGATGAAAAGCATGAATTCCTCCCCATTTTTCTCTCAAGTTCACGTGATCTGGCCCTGTCACCTTCTGTCATGAGATGACCTCGCCAGATGGGGCACCATGCTCTTTGACTCTTCCCCGTCTCCAGAACTGTTAGTCAAATAAACCCTTCTTTATAAATTACCAAATCTGTGGTATTCTGTCTCAGCAGCAGAAAACTAAGATACCCCTTTTAGACATAATAACAACAATCTTCTCATTTATACCCCTTTACAGTGCACAAAAAACTTCATATCTTGCCTCACTCCTAAATCAGTGTTTTGAGACACATTTTACAGATGAGAAAACTGAGGTTCAGGAAGGTTAAATGAACTTGCCCAGAGTAACACAGTTGAACCAAGACTTACACCTAGATCTTCTGACTCTAAATCTCTTTCTCTTTTCTAGGAAAATCACTCACTCAGCAAACATTTATTGAGTATCTACTATGGGAAAGAGAGATCTCAACATTGCCCCAGGTGTTCAAAAACTCAGGATTACAAGGGGAGGGAAGGAGGATAGGAGAGACTTGAGCCTTTGGAACCCTAGAGGCAGCAGTATCTCACTAGATACTCTAGTGAGTATCCATGAATTCTCCTGCAAGAACTTTGAACATCAGAAGTTAAGAGGCAACTTACCGGAAGAGATTGAGGAGGGTTTTTGTACAAATTAACCAAAAACCATGGAGAGATTAGGAGAGATAAAAAGCATTAAAAATGATAGTATAAAGTACTTTAGAGGAATTAATTCACTTGATTATCCCCATGCCCCTGTGAAGTAGGTACTATGGGTGCTATTATTGTGTCCATTTTATAGGTGAAGTAACTGAGTCACAGAGTGTTCACAAGAGGTAATTCATACAGGGTCATGCACTAAGGTTAAGTAACAACAACTGCATAAATGTAGGTCGGTGGATCTGCAAAGAATGCACAGATGATAATGAAAAAGAAATTCTGATAGATGCCATACTCCATCTCCACTGGTGGAGTAAAAAGGCCACCAAATCAAGAGGAACCGGGATACCTCTCGTACCCAATTGTGACCCCCTGGTGAGTTGAGCCTGAGAGTGCTGGGCAGATAGGGGTAGATCAAGTAGTTGTGAATCACCTTCTAATTCTGAGATTGTGTCGTTTCCATGATGCACATTTAGAAATGGAAGGTCTTCTGGACAACCCAGACTTTGCTCAGCCCCAGAAGGGAGCCCAGGAGACTTACCAGGTCAAAGTCGCCCCTTGCTATGGGCTTGAACGTGTTCCTCAAAAGTTCATGTGTGGGGTGCACAAGATGGTCAGGGTGACAACAGCTTCATTACAATTACCAGTTGAATCCCCATTGGGAAGAAATGAATACTTCATGCAAATGTGAGATTTGTTCATGCTAGGCTCGAAAGAGAGAGAGAGAGAGAGAAGGAGAGAGAAAAGGGGAAAAAAGGCAAAGTCTTAATAAACTCTTAGGATAAATTCCACCATAAAGATATTGTATAACTCTTTAGGGAAGAAAATTATCTGACACTTCAGAAGCACTCATTTATCTACAAACAATATTTATTTTTCCATTTGCAATCTCAATCTCCATGATTCTATTCATTAATGCGAGTCCCTGAAGACCTGCCCCGGCTGCATGCCTGCAGTCAGCTGGTCTTTACTCAGCAGGCTCCAGATATGAGACACCAGGCTGGATCTGGGGATACAGTCGTGAAAGAAAGGTATGGAACACCCAGGCAAGATCTGCACTGTCCAACCATAGCCACTAGCCACATGTGGCTAGTTAAAATTTAGAGTGTAATTAATTAAAGTTAAATAAAATAAAAAATTCAGCTTCCTTCTTCACACAAGCAACATTTCAAGCGTTCAGCACATGGGCAGCATTGTGTCCTGTACGAGACAGTGCAGATATGGCACATTTCTGTCATCGCAAGAGGCTCGCCTGAAGGTGCTGGTAGATGAAAAGGTGCCTGCCTTGGGTGGAGATGAGCTTGCTGTCATTACTAGCTATTCTGTACAGTGGGTTGCTTATCTTTTGAAATATTTGATAATTCTGGGGTTTTAACCAATTCATATTGGCTCAGCTCAAGGTAGTCTGGAGGAGTGAGGCAGAGTAGTTCTTAGATTCATTTGGATACCATGAGTTTGGTAGAAAAAGAGATTTCTCAGCAGGGCATAATGTACGGACACAACCAGACGACCATGTGCAGTGTGCCTGGTCATCTGAGCCCGTATTGCAGTTGTGTACATGTAGACTCACATATACTCACATGCACAGAAGCATCCTGAAAGTTCTGCTCATTAGTTTCACACACACAGACAATTACACAAACACAGGTTTTATTCAGCCGGCTCCAGATATGAGACACCAGGCTCATATTGACACACACACTCAGATACGGACACCACTACACACATATGATTTTATATGCAATCACACCCAACCCTTGCAGAGACAATTCACACACACACACACACACACACACACACACACACACAGGTTTACACAAACGCATCCTGCATTGCTGCTGAGTTGTCACCCATGATTGAGTTGGCTACAGTTACATTCTGTGACTTTTTGCTATCCTGATATAATACAGAAGCAGATGGGCCAATTTTTCTTGCATTTCCAGATTCAAGATAAATGCTCAGTAGCTCCACGGTAACCCTGTCCTTGGGATCCATCCATTCGTTCACTGTTCAGCAAACGTTGATTGAGGGCCTAGAAATTGACGGAATCACAGAGGAGGTGTGGTAACTAAACCACAAAAATTCCACGAGGAGTATCAGACTCAGCCCAAAGAGGGGTAGAGTCTGTAGAATGCAGCAGTCCCTTGCCGGGGACACAAGCAGTGACCCCATCACCCACCCTCCTTGAGGTGTCCCAGCCAAGGATATGGGGCTGTAGTTGAATAAGAGAGGAGAGAGGGGGATTCAGTCTCCAAGTTAGACCACATGGTGTGGATTAGAGAAGTCCAGGACTAGAAAACCCTGCCAACCTCATCCTAACTCCCTCCTTTCCCCATGCCACCATCTCCAGCCTCTCATGCCCAGCACTTGCCATTAGCATAGCAGTACTCAAGTCTTACCATTTTATTTTTGATTTTTTTTTAGTTGGTCTCTCACTCTGTCGCCCAGGCTGAAGTGTAGTGGCAAACTCACGGTCACCCCAGCGTTGACCTGCTGGGCTCTGACGATCCTTCCGCCTCAGCCTTCCAAGTAGTCGGAACTACAGGCGCACACTACCACGCCCGGCAAATATTTGATTTTTGATTGTAGAGACAAGGTCTTGCCAAGTTGCCCAGGCTGGTCTCGAACCCGCAGTCTCAGGCAATTCACTCCCAAAGTGCTGGGATTACAGGCTGAGCCACCAAGCCCGGTCAAGTCTTCCCATTTTAAAAATACTTCACGTCACTCCACAACTCCCTTTCCTAACCCTTAACCATTTTCCAAATGCACTTAGTCACAGCAAAACTCTTGCAAAGAATTGTCTACATTCACTTCCTTTATTTCCTCATCCCAATGATTATTTTTGTTATTGTTGTTGTTTTATTATTAGAGTTGTGGGATAAATGTGTGGATTTACTATATAAGGAAATTGCGTGCAAGTAAGGTTTGGGCTTCTAATGAGCATTCTCTCCCCCTAGTAGTGGACATGGTACCCAATGGGTGGTTGTGTGCCCCTTATCCTCCCCTTCCTGCCTTCTTCCCATCACAACTTCTGACTCCCCCCCCATCTCTCCACAGAACCACTCTCTCTGAGTCACCGGTGGCCACCACCCTGCCAAGTTTGATAGTCACTCTTTATTCCCTGTCTTCGCTAACCATTGTGCTACACTTCACATGGTTGGTCAGTCTTTTCTAGTTCTCAAGCTCTGCTATGTGCCAAGAACCACGAGGGATACTGACATGTCTTAATGCTGCTGTCAGGAAGCTCCTGGTCTCACTCACTTCTCAGGTGAGTCCCTGCTACATCGTCCAGCAAGGAGGGGCCAAGCAAGTCCTCTACACTGCAGATGAACCACAGTTTATCCTTGGCTTCCTGGCCCATTGAGTCCAGGGCAGTGGAGGAAATAATGGCAGATATGGGGAGAGTAGATGGGATCTAGAGTCTGATAGGTCCTTGTTCTGGGTTGAAGTATGTCCCCCTCAAAAGATATGTTCAAGTCCTAGAATACCAGTACCTCAGAATGTGACCTCCAATTGCAAAGAGGTGGTTGCACACATAATTAGTCAAGATGAAGTCGTACTGGCGTAGAATGGGTCCTCAGTCCACAATGACCATTGTCCATATAAGATGTGCAGACTCACAAGGAGAGGACTCACATGACGATGCAGGCAACAACTGAGATTATGCAGCTGCAGGCCAAGGACTGCCAGCAACAGTGGAAGTTAGAGAAAGGCTAGGACAGAGTCTCCCCTGGAGACTTGAGAGATCTTGGCCCTGCCGGCACCTTGATTTTTGACTTCTGCTTTAAACCACCCTTTGTTTGTGGTCCTTTGTTACAGCAGCCCTGCTACAAACAGTCCTACTGTCCATTTTTTGGAAACTGAGCTAATACCGGTGAGGCTCCACCAGGGGGCAACTTGACCTGAGGCCCCAGTCGCCTGCCACAATGATGCGTGAGCAGAACCAGTCATACATGGGTTCAAGTCCTGGCTCCAGTGTGACTCTGAGCACCTTAGCTACTTAACCCTCTGCAACTCAGTCTTCCTGACTACAGAGCAGGATTATCGTGTGGGATCGATAGGCCACATATATGTAATCTTGCCTGCTTTTGACTAGAAAATAAGGTCACATTGACTTCTTTTTTTTTTTTTTTGAGTTGGAGTCTTACTCTGTTGCCCAGGCTGGAGGGCAGTGGCACGCTCCCGGCCACCGCAGCCTCGACCTGCTGGGCTCCGGCGATCCTTCCGCCTCAGCCTTCCAAGTAGCTGGAACTACAGGCGCGCGCTACCACGCCCGGCTAATTTTTGATTTATTGTAGAGATGAGGTCT
>CAUYQG010057888.1:0-27505 GCA_963574415.1 Tarsius wallacei
TCAAAGCCACACCAGAAAAGTGACCAGCTGAACGAGGCGTAAGGGTACAGTGCAGGGGCAGTCAGCGCAGTCACACGGTTGTGCAACCACCACCACCAGCCACCGCCAGAGTTTGTCATCTTCCCAAACTGAAACTGTCCCCAGGAAACAACTCCCCCGCCCTCCCTGCCCCAGCCTGATCTGTCTTTTTCAAGATCCCTCCGATACAAGCAGCCCAGCCCCATCCAACCTTGGAGCACCCTGACTTCCCAACCAATAAGACCTCTCCTTATCTTGACTCAAAGACTTTCCAACACCAGGAGACCCTCCCTTCCCACCCAAATCCGTACCAACCTCTCAGAGAAAAGTTCATCCAAACAAGAAACTTGAAGCCCCAAACAGTGTGACTCACCCTCATGGCTGGGAAATGCAATTTCACAAATAACAACCCTCTTTTTCCCCCCTTTTTTTCTTTCTTTTTTTTTTTTTTCCTTCTGGATAAGATTTAAGCAAGTCCACAGGAATCAGGACTGTTTTGGCAGCAAATTGTCAAGAGGAAGGGGAAGTTTGATGGGTGCCAGAAAGTACACTAATTACACCCTCAAAAACCTCTCCCCCGTCTTGTGGCCACACTCCCCTGCCCACGGACGACCCGTGGGCATCCCTGGGCAGCCAGAGGCCTCTGAGAAGGCTGCCCTTCCCCTGTCAGCTCAACATACCCGCTGCCTCTTGAGGGCCACAGCTTTGTCCCTGCCTCCTCCACCGCCAGTGTCCTCCAGCCTGTCTCAATTCAAGACCAGCACCATCTTAGAGTTGAGAGGGCAGCTGACCCAACCTCATGCCCACATTACCGATGGAGAAACTAAGGCCCAGAGAGGCACAGGGACACAGACAAGGGCACACGGCCAGACCTCTGGGCCAGGAGTCCGGTTTGCCGGGCCGGTGTGAAGGGTGGGTGGAGCCGCCAACTGTTTCCTTTCCGAAGCCCCATTTGAGTTAGGGCCAGAGAGGTGAAAGGCGAGTCGGCCTCCCGGCTGTTTCCACGGCCTGTGAAGACTGGACAGAGCAGAGGCCAGGACACACAGAGTTCTATCCCCTCCCGTGCGGGGCTGGGGCCTGTCCTCTGTATGCCAGAAAATGGAGCAGGGAAGGAAGGCAACCTTGACAGTCGCTGCCCAAGACACCCAGGTACTGAGAGACACACCCCTGCCCCCGAGCCTGGCATGCACAGAGTGCTCGGTCCACACAGGCGCCATCTATTCCACATCCCCCAGTTTGTGGCTGGAGGGCAAGGCAGGCCCAGAAGCCTTCATCATCAGCCCTAACTCTGCTACCCACGGAGCAACTCTGCTTTTCTCCCTCTGGCTCTGCACTTGTTCCACCCCCAGAATGCCCTTCTCTGCTTCCATCCAAATGCTCCCACCCCAGATCGGGCTCTAACTCCAGCATTGTGGCCTTCAACCCACCCTTTCTCCTAACTCAGGGCTCAGGCTCCAAGGAGTGATAATGCACAGATTCAGGCACTCTAAGGCCCTGCTGGCCATAGAAGCCCTGGTCTCCTCCAGGGGCCTCCCTGACCCCTGGGTCTAGCCCAGTCCAGCAATGCTGTTGGCCGGGGGCAGGGACCCCCATATGACTCTACCTGCAGTTGCCTGGTGAATCTCTGAAGTCGTTCTCCAATCTCTGCATGTGTGATGCCTCCTCATCTCTCCCACAAGGCAAGACGTCCCTGAAGGTTCTGCAACCCTCTGTCGCCCCAGAGCCCAGACTGTTTTGGCTGTTCCTTACGCCTGCCCCGGGTTCAGATGGTCACAGGCAGGGAAGGGCCTCCTTTCCACAGATAAGGGAACAGCTGCCCTAGCACCTTAAAGGATTTCAGCTGGGGTCTCTGCGTCCCTGTGGACTGGGCAGGTGCACACTCCCACCTAGACTAGGCTGTTCTGGGCACTGACGGTGGGTAGAAGCCCCTGGCCACTTAGGCCCACATCCCCAGCCTTGAGGAAGAAGCCACCTCTCCTTCCTCCCTGGGTCAGTGACCCCAGCAGCTGGCAGGAAGCATGGGACCTCAAACATCTGGGGGCCTGGGCATCAGACTTCTACCCATTGTTAGAACTTCTACAAGGTTCCTGCTTGGCTGCAGAGGGAAAAGTTAGATGGAAAGACACTATAGTTGATTCTGATCGTGGTGTCTGTCACACACACGACTAGATCCTGTTCCTTTCTTAGTTCCCTTATACCTGGCAAGAACGCTATTTACACGGCCATTATTGGCCCCATTATATAGAATTGGAAACTGAGGCTCAGAAAGGCCGAGGAACTTGCCCAAGGTAACCAGACCGTGTTGGCCTGTTATAGCTCAGCTTCCACATGGCCTCCAAGGCTTGACTTCCCATATAGAAAGGGGAGCCAGAGGAAAATACCCAGTGTGCACCACTCTCCTTGGCACTGAGGCCCTAAGCCCTTCAACCCTGGCAAGATGAGGGACCAGTTTCTCTGGGCTGCATGAGAGGTCTGGGCCCTAGGGAGGAGGTTCTGCCACAAAATATGGAGTGCAGAAGCGGAGGTTTCCAGGACTGACTCCAGCTCTCCCCAGAGCAAGCCTACCAAGCCGAGCTTCTCCCCCCAGGGCAGTAAGTGGTCACAGCAGGAGAGGGAAGCAAGTGTTTGGGCAGGGAGGCCGGAGCTTCAGAGGGAGAAGAGAGGGCCCAGAGACAAGACAGGAGGCAGAGACGGGGAGCAGCATCTGCCTGGAAGGACATGGCAGTGGGCAAGGCCACAGAGGCATGCCCAGCCACGGACAGGAGGCCTGGCAGAAAC
This sequence comes from Tarsius wallacei, assembly GCA_963574415.1. Lineage (NCBI taxonomy): Eukaryota > Metazoa > Chordata > Mammalia > Primates > Tarsiidae > Tarsius > Tarsius wallacei. The sequence continues at coordinate 2,797 of CAUYQG010057888.1, forward strand.
AAATGCTGAATCCTATTCCCCTAGCTGAAGAAAGCCCTGGAGGACTAACTCTGATTTGAGGCCCAGCTCTGTGGGGGTTCCTTTCTTCTGCTGAACAACTGCTGTTTTATCCCAAAGCCACTCCTCCCTCCACCCCACAGACACGCGCATGCACACGCACCCACACTCCTTGCTTTGGGACAAGAAACCATTCATCTCACAAATGACCCCGCTCCTTCTCCCATGGGGATCTGTACTTCTTCGACCCCTGGGGTCTATCTGGGGCTTCAGCCACCAGGAGTCAAACTCAGGTGTGCCCTGTTCACACAGAGATGGACAGGGGCTGGGCTCCTGGAAAGGAGACAGACTGTGGACAAGGCAGGAATGGTCCAATGGGAAAGCGAGACCACACCTTGACCCCTGGCTCTGCTTTTGTTTCCAAGACCTAAAACTGACCTGTGGACCAGAAGGGTGCAGGGCTGGCCATGACAGGAGCAGTGACCCTTCACCCACAGCCCTTGAGGGCACCAATGCCTTTGGGAGGCCCCGTCCATACAGCTGGTGTAAAACACAGTTCCCCGTATACAGCCAGCACTCAGTAGAAGGTTAGAATGTAAATAACAAGACCAGGTTCTTTTTGGTGGGAGGAGTGGGTAGAGAAAAATGAGGGAAGAACAGGGGATGGTGGGCCAGACCTTGGCCAGCAGGACAAAACAGAGAGGACTCAGGGGAGTCCCTCCCTCCCTAGCTCCCCCAGCTGAAGCCCAGGGTCACCACTCTTCTGACAGGGGCCCAGTTTCACGGCTGTCTGCCCTCTGCCCCGCTAGTGCATAAGCAATGTGGACCAGGTTGCCTCTCACTGCCACAGCATATTTGTCACGTGAAAACAGAAAGCATGACTATGAGGGTTTCCCAGGACTAGAAAAGTCTCTAATATTTAGCCAGTCTAGGGGTACCACTGAGGCTTGCAGCCTTTAAAGCAGGAGGCCTTGATCTGGGATCCACTGTCAGTACAAGGGTGTCCATAATCCCCTGGAAATCACATGCAAGTGTGTGTGTATACATGCGCACGCAAGCTTACAGCGCCGACAAAAGGAATGCTAACTGTCTTCAGATTCTCAGAGGGTCCCTAACCAAAGAAGGTCAAGAACCATTAGCACACCTAAGCCCTACAGCAAAACCTCTAGGGACAGGGCTTCACTGTCTCCCAAGCCAGCTCATTTCGGTTAATCAAGCAATCAAAAGATACTTCTTATAGGGCATAAAATAAGAAGCTAAGAGACTGAGAGAGTATTCACGTGGTCAGATCTGGAGATGGAAGAGAACAGGAGAGGTTTCATTCAAGTCATCATCCATCCATCTGCCCATCTAGTAAACATTAACTGAGCACCTAGAATGTTCCAGGTATTGACGAAGTATCAGACTGCAGCATCAGGGTTGCGAAGCAGACAAGACAAAATTCTTACTCTCAGAGTGAGGACAATCTAGTTACTGACACAGACACACGCATCGCATGTTATAGGACAAGACCAACTGTTACCAGAAGCATCTACAAGTCATCTATCACAGGTCACAGCAGCTGGAGGGAGGTCTGCTCCCAGTGACAGCCAGGTAAAGCTTCTCAGAGAAGGGACACTGATTTTTATCCCAGGGAAGCCAATTGGAACTTGTCTGTTGTACAAGGACAGAGAATGGCATTTTCAGCAGAAGCAGTAGCAAGTACAAATGCTTAGAGGAATGGGGCTGCTTGGTGTTTTCAGAAACCTCAAGTAGACCAGCACGGCCAGAGGAGGACTGAATAACGGGTTATACACCACCACACACACACACACACACACACACACACACACAACAGACTGAGTGTCCCGAGGCCCAGAGCCTTGATCCTGCCATGGATTCCCTGAACATATCATCTTCCTCTGAAGACCCTTCCTTTCTCCATCTGGTCAATGGGGATGCCACATGCAGGCTTAAAAGCGGGAGGAAGGGCTCAGTGCCCATCTCCTCTGCTTCTCCTAAACCAGGCTAGCCATGGACTTGGATCCCATGGAGCCCCATGCTGGGTTTCTGGGGAGTGTCTGGAGCAGGGATACAGTAGGAAATCCAGTGCCCATGACCAATGCCCAACACCCCTTGAAAGGTTTGGGATCAGCTAAAAAATGTCAGAGCACCGAGGCTCGATGGCATGCCCCTCTCAAAACAGGTTGCTACCTGCCCTGCACTGGACCCCGAGACTGATCCAGGTGAGAGCTACGAGAGCTAACCTGGGGGCCAACTACAGGACAGGTCACAGAGGCAACTTGTCGCTGGGACACAGAAGAGTTCTAGATCTAGCTCTGCCACTGACTTGCCAGGCCTCTGTGTTCTCTTTTGTAAAATGGGAGCCATAAGGAAAGAGATGAACAAATTACCACCCAAGAGTAAGGGACTGCCTCGCAAGGGCCCTCTTCTCCACGGGCTTCTGCTCCTGGTTCTCTGCTGCCGCTGATCATTAATTCCCAATGCAGCCTGCTTTCCTCCCTCCCACTTGACTCAGAAAGTCCTCCGAGACCATGCCTACCCAAGTCCATCGAATTTGACAGAGGGAGGGTCAAGCCACCTTAGCCAACAGCCTCTCAAGCAGCAGTCCTTGTTGCCTGAGTCATAGTTCAGCTTCCCAAAGTTGGCCAAGGGAGTATCCTCTGAAGTTCCTGGCTAGGCAGGGACGGCCATTCCTCCAGGCCCTGGGGCTGTTCTCCCAGCTGCCCCACACAGACCACAAAGGGGATGCGGGGGACCCACTGCAGCGCCCAAAGCCCACTCTCAGCCCCAGCCAGGCAAACTCCTATCCTTGGGCAGAGCTGTGGCTTTGTTCTACTCATCCACACTGGTCGGACATCCCCTGGGCTCATGGGACACCTGTCCAGAGCACAAGTGACACAGACAAACCATCAGAAAGTTGTCAAGACGGGGGCCTTTTTAAACAAGACACTACAATAGCTCCTCTGAGTGTTCGAATAGCCATGTCTATATGGAAGGGCTGAGGCCCTGAGAAGGCCCATCTGTGAAGCCTCTTGACACCCTTGCTACTGTTCTCAAATCTCTCGTGGGTGAACCTGAGTGGCAAAGAGGAGGAGGTGTGGAGTGCTACAGAAGATAATGTCAGGACCCAGATTAGGAAGAGCTTCCCTCAGGGTTGGAACTATCCAACAAGGGAGAGGTCCGCCACAGGGAGCATCCCTGGTCTGGAAATGTTTGGAAGAACACCAGCAAATATTCTGTGCCCAAAACGTTTAGTCAAATAGGTACAGTAATTGTTGGGCTGGAGAAAGGTTAACAGGTTTTGTATTGCAGGACTTCTCAGTGCCTCTACTGTGTTAATGGGTATTGTGTGTCTCCATGGGAAAAGCAAAAGCTGTGCTTTCCGAACATATTTGACCCCAAAGCCCTTTCCCCAGCATCCACAAAGTAGCGGTCTCTTGACGGTGGGGCCACGCCTTCCAGCTACCTCTGTCCTTAGAGGAAGAAGGAAAAACAACTGCCTAAGAATCCAACCTGAATGGAATGAGACAGCTACATCTCCCCTGGGAGGGAGGATACTGGGGCTAACCAGCGGGGAGGAAGGGCCTCTGGGCATCCCCCTCCACTGAGCCCAAGAGGTAATGCAACAAGGAGGTTAACTCTACGTTTCCAGAGGTGGAATCCCACAGAGCCTGCACTGCTATGAATTTAAATTCCAAACAAACCTTGGCAGAAAAGATCCCATGCAGCCCAACCCCCACTCCGTCTAAGAACTGCTTTCCTTGGGTACCTGGAGAGAGAAGGGGCTTAGCCAAGGGCCTCAAGAATCCCTCTCCAAAGGCATAGAGTTGTTGCCATCAATCAGGTTTGGGTTCACAGGGCCTGGTTTCTAGACCCAGAGGACCTTTAAGAAACTGCACAAAGTGCCTGTGCCCACTTTGGCCTGGCACCCTCACCACAAGCAAGAAAGCCCCCACCAGAATCCAAGTCACTCCTGGTGCCTGCTCCTGCACTTGGAAGTGAACTCTCCATCTCCTTCTCTGCTCCCAGGGCCAGTGTGCCACTCAGAACCCTTGGCTTATCTTCAGCTTCCAGAGGCGAGGTTCCAGGGGCACAATGGGCTTCTGTGCCCCCATGTCCTCACCACCCCTCAGTCCCAGCTGCATTCATGGTGTTTTGCTATTGTGGTGGGAGCAGACTGGGGGTGGTGCAGGAGGGGGTAGGCTCTTGGCACAGGGGCTGGTGCAGACAGGCCATGGTCAGTGGTCAGCATGCAAGTCACATCCGCAGGCACTGCCACCGGGCCTGCCAGGCCTCGCACAGAATGGCACTGCTCCTGGGCCCCCTGGGTCTCTTCGTAGAGTCCCCTCTAGCCCACACACGACTTGCTTCCTCTCCACCCAGCCCCTCGATGGCATTGAGGTGGGGGGGTATATTTTCTTGCCTTCTCAGCCGGTTGCTATTTTGGAGCCATATTAGGTCACCAGCTAAGCCCTGGACGCAGGAAAGGCCTGTCCCCAGGAGCACAGCTGGGGCTCGAGGTGGTTTAGGAGGCAAATGACAAGTGAGCCTGAAGCCAAGAAAGCCTTCCAAAAGCCAGAAGCACAGCCCTCCAGCTCCTCCAAGGAAGCCACTGGCCTGTGAGCATAAGAGAAGCCCCTCTCATCTCCCACGGCCTGGCCTGTCTGCAGACACATCCTCTCTTGAAGATTTGAACACGTTACAAATCCCAGACACACCATCCTAGGGGATAGCAGAGACTAAGCTTAACAGATGGGTAAACTGAGGCCCGGAGAGACAGGGGGCTTCCTGAAGTCAGGTCATGAGAGACTTTCTCCAACTACTGCACTATACAGTGTAACCTCTTCCTGCTCCTTCTACACTGTGCCCCTTCATGGGGAAGTTAAAGCATATGGCAACAAAGTGACATGAGGCAGGTCCCACTGAGCCCCTGCTGGGATCCTGGATGCCAGAAATTTTCAAGAAGAAGCACAACATCCTACTCCCTGCTCTTGATAGTCAAAATCTCCCAGGCCCTCTCAGGGGAGACACATAGGCGGGGAACAAGGCCCGCAGAAGCTGATTAATAACTCCCACTTGGCCTGTGGACCATGGTCATCCTCCTCCCTGGACAAGACCCTTGGGGTTTCCACAGCCTCCAGCAACAAATCACCCACAATTCACACTCTGTATCCTCTTATGTGTCCTAATCTGTGGCCCCCAATAGCCTGTGGCTGTGAATCCCCAGGGGACCGCCCAGGGTTCAACAAAGGTTTGATAAGAGAACAAACAACCGAAAAGAGCCAGACACCGAAGAAACACTCCACAAACAGTCCTCCAAAGTCACTAAGAGTCACCTAAAGCCCGTTCCCTGAAGAGGCATAAAAGTCTCTTACAAGAAAGAAAGATTCCCAGTCAAGAACAATTCCTCACATGGAGAGAATGCTTTACAGTTGACAATAAGCTCTGGCATACAAATGCTTTTGCCTGGCACCCACGGGTACCTTTCCAGACTCCTCCATGATGCCCAAACCCCCACAACCATCCTACCCACATGGGTCAACAGGTCAGTCCGGGTAGTATTGGCCTGAGGCCAGCGTTTTATATGTCCATGTCTCCCTCAGTAAATAATGGCAGAGTTGAACACATTTATGAGGCTAGAAAGGGCGACGCTCTGCCTCCCCTCTCATCCTCAGCACACCCTTGCACACACAGGTCTTCTTCCCCAACCCATTCAGGACTCTGACTCACCTGAAATTCACCAGTATGCTCGGGTCTGCAAAGAAAGTGACCTCCATGTATGTGTCCCCCCCCCAACCTCCTGCACTTTTGCAGAGAAGGTCCCCACGAGGGAAGGAGGTGAAGGCCACAGATGGGTGTCTGCAGATGAGGCAGGAGTGAGTGGGGGTGGGGGAGACCAGCTGACCCAAGAGAAGACTGATATCTGGGCAGACTCTGGAGGACTCCTCAAAAGAGGCTGGGAGGTGGTGGCCATCTGTGTATTTATCTTGCTGGCAAAGAGGCACTGCCGGGTCGACTTTGTAACTGAATCTACCAAACAGGCCGACTTTGCAACACAGCCGGCCCAGGTTTCTGCAGTAGGCGCTGGGCAGCTGGAACCTCTCCCCCTATCTAGTCCCCCTCCCAAGAGCTCAAGAGGATTTCCCTTTCATTTCCTTCCAGGCTGGGGGGGTGGGGGGGGAGCAGGGGACAGCGCAGTCTGCGGGGTCAAGCCCTCAAAAACCACTTCCTATGTGGCTGGGGGAGGGCGAGCAGCTGGAGAATGTATCTGGGGGTCCCTCTGTGAGAATAGCCGGAAAGGTCTTCTGAGCAGGCACCGCTCTCCAGGGTGCCCTTCGGGGGTCTGGAACCACAGAGGTCGGAGGAAAGATTTTAGGTTCTTCCAGAGGAACTCAGAGCAGAATCTCTGCACTCTCGGTCCCAGCCAGCGGTGGCCAGGAGGGGATAGGGTTGGGCGTGGGAAGGACACTTGGTAGGGGCTCCCCGCCCTGGCCGCACCCGGCAGTCTGGAGAGAATCCGGAGACAACCCCCAACTCCCTTCCCCAGCCCTCTTCGAGCAGGGCTCCCCCGGCTGGGAGAGGGGGCGGGAGGGCCCCGCCCGGGCCTGAGTTACTGTGGGCCGGGCTCAGTCGGGAGGTGACGCGCTCCCGGCGCCCCGGGGACTTCGGGAGGCGAGTTTGGCAGAGCCGAAGGAAGCCGAGCCAAGGGCAATGAGGAGCGAGGCGAGCCGGGCCAGAAAGAGTGGGTCCGATGGGAAGGGGCCCGGCGCTGTGGGGCGGAGGGCGGGGACGAGCGGGGGCACCCACCTCTCCGCGCTGCAGCTGGAAGAAGCTGTTGAGATAGCTGGAGTGCAAGGGAGAGCCCAGCTGCTCCGGGCGGCCCTTGCTGAAGGCCAGCTCCGGGGGCGCGGCGCCGGCGGTCGGCTCCGGCCGGAAGGCATCGAAGGCGCTAGCCTGATGCGTGTCCTGCAGCGACAGGTAGACCCAGTTGAGCAGCTGGGCCGGCTGGTACACCGAGGCGGCGCTCGTGTCGATGGCCGACAGCAGGCTCATCTTGCGGTGGCGGTGCCGGCCCCTCCCCGGCCGCCCGCTCGCACCCTCCCCCCCGTGGAGGGGCGGGCACCGGGGAGTCTGCGGCCGCTGCCCGCCGTCCGAGCCCGACGGCGATAGCCCCGCGCCCTGCGCCCCGCGCGCTGCCCGCCGCTACCGCCGCCGCCGCCTCCCCCCGACTGCAGCCCAGGCGCGCGCGGGCGGAGGAAGGAGGCAGCGAAAGTTGGGCAGGAAACTTTTGGCCCCGCCCCTCCGCGCCGCCGCCCCGCCCCGCCCGGCGAGCCCCTATCTGCCTCAGTGCTGACCCCTCCGGCGACAGCCCCGGGGGTGGGGCCCAGCGAGGCCCCGCCCACCCCCCTCCCCTGCACCGTCATCGCCCCCCATTGGCTGTCTTATTAACTATTAAATAGAAGGGGTGGGGCAAGCCGAGGAATGAGGTTTATTTACATACACAGCACTGTAGGGCCCGCCCAGCCCCGCCCGCCCGGGTCCAGCCAACCCCGCTCCCTGAGCCCGCAGGGAACTCAGTACCACCCCGGTGTAATCAATCTCGTCTTCCTCTGCTGTCGGCTCTCTTCTGTCTCGTTCTTTCCAGATCCTCTCCAGTTATTTCATCTTCACTCGCTTTTCCTTTCCTATTTTCTTTACTTTCTTATTCGCTCACTCTCCCTCTCTCTGTCTCTCTTGGAGTAATATGTCTTGTCCCTCGGCTCTGTTGATCTGTTCGTCTTTCTCTGTGACTCCGTCCCTCTGATTCTTTCTCTCTCTCTGCGTGTTTCTCTCTTTTCTGTCTCCTCTCTTTTCTGTTTCTGTCTCGTCTGATGTTTCTCTGGGTCTCTCCCGCTCCCCTCCCAGACGCGCGCTGGAGCGCGCGCGCGCGCACACCCCTAAATCCCTCCTCTCACTATCATCCTAGGACCCTCCCCTTCCCACTTAATTCCTTCCATCTGCAGAATCGCTTTGCGGGTCGGTTGCGCCAAGGGGGGCCCGGGTTCCTGCCCCAGGAAAGACTCCCCGCCCCCTTCTCCTTTCCCTCCTCCTCGTCTCTCTTCTCCTATTTCTGCGCTGGGCCCGCCTCGCTTCTCGCCCCTCTTCTCCGCCCCGGCTCCGGCCGCAGCCCTCCCTGGTGCCTTGGCGGGTCGCCAGGACCCCAGCCTGGGCCAGGGGAGCTCGGGAAGGCGGCTGTCACCCACCTCCCTAGAACACCCCAGCCAATCCAGTTCTGAGAGATTCCCGCCCTGTCTTCACTCGACGGCCCCCGAAACCCCGGGGCCTTCACCCTCTTGGTCTCGGGATGGTCCGCGCTGTGCCAGTACCTGGGGACCCAGCGGAGAGACGCAATCTCGCGGTGCCCGCCCAGAGTAACCGACCGCCTGGCAGGGACCCGAGTCACCTCTCCCACCTTCACTCTGGCGTTCGAGAGCCCGCTCGGCCACCTTCCAGCGGAACGAACTCTGCGTGCCCCCTACCCTCCGCGAGCAAACCTGTTTTCCCCTCTGTGAAATGGGAACAGTCACCGTCCTACCTGCGGGGATGTTTGTACGCTTACCAGCTTGGACTTGGTAAACAGAAGATATCTCACCAAGGTCAACTTGCCGCAGTCCCCCTCCACGAGCCTCCCATTACCTGTTCTAGGCAGGGTGCGCATCTCAGCACATCCATGGGTGCTTGGAGTGCGCATTTGGAGGCCTTCAGTGATGACCAAGTGCTTTGATCTCAGATCTCCGTGTTTGCAAAGATTTGTTTATCAATTTGCAGTTATTAATACAAATGATAGCAATACACCAATTGTATCTTAATATATTTATTCATTAGAAACATATGTACAATATCCCTTTTATTTTTAAACAGCGTTAAACCAATTTGTTTAAGGAGAAGGCGCATATTAGTTGGGAATAAGTGATAACAATTTTGCTCTTCAGAGTCATCTCTGGAACCAGAGTTTTTTGAGCTTTCAAGGGTGGGGGCAGGACTTGGAACCACTAACAGAGACCTTCTCTAGATTTCACAGAGAAAACTGCTGCTCAGAGAGGGGATATCTTCCAACTGCACAAGCAGGTAGTTGGGAGCCCAGAAGAGACCCTGAGGCACCCAGCCCCAGTCCAGAGTTCCCTCTTTCTGCTCCCCCCTCACCTTCTGGGTGAAGGTAGCTCTGTTACCTTGAAGGGCTGACCTTTTGCCCGAGTTTGGGTTACAAATTCAAATTCCTTTGAGGGTCAGGCAGGTAACCACCAGGTATAAGGCTATCAATAGGTAGTGATAAGACCTGTGGAGAGGGCAAATGCTAACCAAACGACGTACTCTTGTCATGTTCTCAACCTGAGACTGAGAGTCTGACGCTGGCTTAGAGAAACACATTCTCTGGTCCTTCCCTGCCCTTCAGAGTGATTTAATGCCATGAGGGTGCCTGTCCTATTTGATGGCCACACTGGTAGCCTCTGTTCCTTTCTCCCCCCATTCCCTCCATTGTTCCTACACAGAGCCTGGTGCATAGATGGTAGGTGATCAGAGAGTTGTTACTAGGTAGATGATTGGATGGATGGAGAGATGGATGGATGGACAGATGGAGGGAGGGAGGTTGGGAGGGAGGGTGAAGAAATGGATGGATGGTTGGATGGCCAGATTATGCTCCCTGTGAAGCATGAATGGCTCCTTTGATTTTGTACTTTTCTCCGTCTCCTTGCCCACAGCACACTTGCTCAACACATGAGCTCTGTGCCCTGTAGGTGATCAATACATATGAGCAACTTACAGGCAGCTTACCTGGACAGTGGCAGACTGGCCCAAGGTCAGCCCCTTAGCCAGTCACTGAGTATGTATGCTCCAGGACCCCCTGAGACAGCATGTCCTGTGTGATAAAGGTAATGGGTGGCAGAGGCCTACGTGTCAGACCAGAAGACTGGGCCAGGCTCAAACTCTATCTGTCATGTGCACACTAAGTAGACCTGCATTTAAAATGTCACAGGTTCTAACCCAAGCCCTCACTTTACAGAGGAGGAGACACCATGACCCAGAGAAGGAAAGAGACTTGCCTGGGGTCATCTGGTAAGCCAGATAGTTAAGCTATAGACTCCCAGCCCACTACCACATCCTGCCCCTCCCTTCATTGGTCCTGGCGTGGCAGTTCCAGCCCCATACACTGTCCTCAGACCCAAAGGTAGGAGGGAACTCCCAGGTGAGGCTTGCATCCTTGCCTCCCTCGCTGTCTGGTGACTCCATCCACCCCATGTTCTCCAGAATGGGACAATGCAGAGAACGCAGGATTTGGAGGAAACAAACCTGGCAGAGTGACCTCGGGCAGGTCTCTGCCTGCTCTGTAAACCTCAGTTTTCCCAGTTGCAAGATGGGAATGTTGATCCCATCATTAGCAACTTCTACAGTGACTGACAGGGTGAAATGAGGGTCGGATCAGGGAGGTGCTTTGCCATCTCTGAGTAAGCAGCCATGGAGGGGGGTGATCTAGATCATTTCAATAATTGTAATCCTCAACGTATCTGGAGAGATGGGGAGAGGAAGGGCAAGTAGAGAAATATCCACAACAGGTCTGGTAGGTGTTGGTGGAGTTTCAAACCCAGAGCTTTGAGCTCAGAAAAGGAGAAACTTGGGAAAGAAGCAGCAGCAGCGGGTCATTATAAGGGAGTCAACATTTGTTTGAGTCCAAAAGGCAAACAGACATGAGAAAGGGAAGAAGATGGGGCTTCACAGTGCTATGCAAGTAGATGCTGCTTATCTCTGTAGAAAATGCCCTGTGCTGATTAACCACGAAAAGGAACCCCTGGCTGGGCTTGGTGGCTCAGTCTGTAATCCCGGCACTTTGGGAGGCCAAGGTGAGTGGATAGCCTGAGCCCGCAGGTTCGAGACCCACCCAGGCAACCTGGCGAGACCTCATCTCTACAATAAATCAAAAAAAAAAAATTAGCTGGGGGTGGTAGCGTGCACCTGTAGTTCTGGCTACTTGGAAGACTGAGGCAGAAGGATCGCCGGAGCCCAGCAGGTCGAGGCTGCAGTGGCCAGGAGCGTGTCACTGCACTCCGGTCTGGGCAAAAGAGACTCCAACTCAAAAAAAAAAGGGACCCCTAACCCTCAGAACCCACCTGCACTCCCTGGATCAGAAATAAGCAGCAAAGCACACACTACCAGGCTAAGATTTGCCTCTCCTCTGGCCCAGGGCTGGGCACTGGGTTCCTTTGGACTATGTGTTGACACAGAGGGTGTCAATTTATAGTGAATTTGCCAAAATGGCCAATACTCTCCTTGTACTGCCCATCCCCCACCTAGGACAGACATCCCTGAGCTCAGAACTCCTTCCCAGCAAGACTTCAGTTCCTTCTCAGCACAGCGCCCAAGTCACCACAAGCAAGAGCTGGAGTTGACTCAGAAGACACAAATTATTTGCCGTGTCGGCCTAATACCCACCCTCCCACATCAATCTAACCTATGTGGTGACTGTGCAGAACTAAAACCAGTCCCAGTGGGCTGAAATATTGGTTAGAAGGCACCTTTGAGCCCACGCATGCACACACACGGTATCTCCTCCTCCCATAGATGGAGCCCCTTGTTGTCAGGGCATTTGGCTTGGTAAACACTAGCCAGATTTCAGCTACCACTAACCCCAGATATCTCTGCACAGTGCACAGATGGTAAAACCATAGGGGCAGCCTGACCACTCCAAGCCCCGCCCACAGGCCCTTGACTAGCCTTTAAGATTACCGAAAAGGGTGGGTAGATCCACAAACCTTAAACTCAGCCCACCGCTCCCTCTAGGTCTGTTGTGGAAAGTGCCTGGACTTTTGGAGACTGTCCCCTTTCCAGATGTGTGACACTGGCAAGTTGGGTCTCCTTCCCTGGAAGAACCACTTCCTACTGTTGCTGGAATCCCAGGATGACACAGGGAGGCTTCTGGAAGTCCTCTGTGGCTGTTTTCTTGATTTCTTGGCTGGACAGTACCAGTTGGGCACGAGGGGCTCTAGCCTGAGTGTTGGAGCCTAAGGTCTGTGCGTGGTCTGGGCAAGCTGGTCAAACACCCTAGACCTCCACTTCTTAGAAGTTGCACAAGCAGGCCTAGTGTGCTCCCTGCTCCCAGAGGAACTGTCTTCAGAAAAATGGTACCTAGTGTCACACAGGCAGCAATCACCTTCCTCCTCTCCTTCCAATTCATATCCACTTTTCTTTTTAAAAGGGAAAGGGACAAGCCATATCCAGAAGTCTCCCTTACCCAGAGGGTATACACTCCAAGACCCCCAGTGGATGCCTGGAACTGTGGGAAGTATCAAACCTGTGTATACTATGTTTTGACCTATGCATATATACCTATCACATAGTTTTGCTGATAAATTAGGCACAGTAAGAGATTTACAATAATCATAAAATAGAACAATCATAACAATACACTGCAGTAAAAGTTATATGAATGTGGGTTCTCTCTTCAAATACCTTATTGTCCTGTACTCACCCTTCTGTGTGGATGCCAGATGATGGAATGCCTCCATGATTAGCTGGAGACAGGTGAGTGATGTAGGCATCGTGACAGAACGGTAGACTACTACTGACCTGACCTGGCCGCATGTTGTAGGACTGTCTGCTTTTAGTGATCCGGGATCATCGAGCCATGACGATGCCAATGGCCGGGTGTCAGGAGCAGATAATGCCTATGAGGAGGGCAGTGTCTATAGTGTAGACACACCAGACCAAGGGATGATTCATGTCCCAGGTCAGATGGTGCAAGATTTTACCAGAATGGTGCACAATTTCAAACTGATGAATTGTTGATTTCTGAAATTTTCCACTTAATATTTTCAGTGACTGCAGGCAAATGAAACCATGGATAGCAAAGCCACAAATAAAGGGGGACTACTGTGTATTTTATCAATAACTTCTTAGCAAACTTCAAGCTGTGGAGAGACCCCAGGCTTCCAGGGGTTACAATCATCCCAGATAAAGCCTGGTCAGTCACGGCCAGTGACCAACATGTGACCGTGTCCTCTTGTGAGGGGGAATGCCCCTGAACTTCTATGTGTTTAGGCTTGTGGGCCATCTGCTTGGGAGATGTTAAGATTCTCACATTAAAATTGAATGTGCAGTGCTCACCAAATTATTTTGAGAAAAGCTTTGTCCATATCAAAGAATGGCAGGGGAGTTGGCTCATGGAGACTAGGGGAGGGGCTGAAAGTACCCCTCTAGTCACCCCCAGCCTTTCTTGCCTGCTTAGAATCTTTCCAAGGCAGCCCACTGGGTAAAGTCCAAACACCTACTGGGCGTGACATTCAAGGCCTTTTGGACATCTAACTCCTGATCACCTTTCTACCCTAATTGCAAGTACAACCTGCCCCCCCAGCACCTTCACCACATGTGTACCCTGCAGCAAAATGAAATAACTGGCCTTTTCCCACACTTGAAAGGTCTTTTTTGCCTCCATGCCTTTGCACATACTGTCCCCCTACCAGGAGGAGCCTACTCCTTTAGTCTTGCTGGAAGTTTCCTCTCACTCTTCAAGATCTGGTTGAAAACCTGATTTTCTCAAAGAAGGCTTTTGTGATTCCACCCCTACCCCTACCCTTACAAGACCCATTAGATATTCATTTTTTATCTTTGACTATGGAGTGCTCACACAGTTTTTGACATTTGTAAAATGGTCAGTCCTCCCTTCCCACCAGCACCCCCCTCCAGACTATGAGCTCCTTAAGGAGTGGTAAGCTCCTTTGCCTAACCCAGCGCTGGATCAGAGTAGGCCCTCTGTTTACTTAAGAAATGAATGCATAAACTCAGAAAGCCTTTGTGGTTTCTAGACTTGGGAACGGGAGATTGTCGAATCTGGGCTGGAACAACTCAGAGACTCAGAGGATTACAGATGTGCAGGGGTCTTGGGCAGGGAGCGTCGGTGTTCCCTGAGTGTCTGTGTCCTCACTCCCTTTCTCCACCTTCCTTGCAGTTGGGCAGGGGTCGTGTGACTTGTTCTCAATAGGACAATGAATAGGAGCAGTGTCTCTTGCAAGGCAGCAGGAATGGTTTTCTCTCTCCCATTCTGGAGGTAAAAGCCTCCAAGACAGAAGAGGTCAGATCCGTAAATTGACCTTGGAGGAGAACTGAACAGGGAGGCTTCTCAGACTACGTATGATGTAAGCCAGAAATGAACCTTCTGGTGTTCAGGTCCTGAGATCAGGGGAGATGCTGGGGAGGGGGGGCCTTATTTGTTACTGGAACAGAGACTGCCCTATCTCAGCTAATAGAGGAGCTCAAGGATGATCTGGTCCCTAAACCTTATTTTACCAATAGGAGAACTGAGGCCTAGAAGGGGGAGATCACAGGGTTTCTGGTTCTGCAATGTTGAATTGTCCCCCGGAAAACCCGTTGGTGGCAGCAGTCAAGTCTTCTGATTCTCAACCTTCTCTCTCTCCCCCTATCTCAGGGGCACAGAAAGGTGTTAACCATAATCCTTGCTTCATAATTTTATGTTTCACTTCATTTTTTGCTGATTAGTCCCAGGGAACAAAGCAGCCAACATAAACCCAAGAACCTTGACAATGACTTATGACTCCTAGCCAATCTCCCAGATCCCCTCACCCTGAGATAATCACTGTGTAGACTCATTCCCTTGCTTTCTTATTTATTTAGTTTTATCTCAACTATATGTATCCTAGAAATACATATCTTTGATTTGTTTAACTTTATTTAAGGGGTATCATGCTGCATGAAATCTTTATGATTTTACTTATTTCACTTAATATTTTCTGCTAAATTTATTTATTTATTTATTTTAATTAGAGACAGGATCTGGCTGTGTTGCTCAGGCTGGAGTGCAGTGACAAGTCACATGTCAGGTCATAGCACACTATGATCTCAAACTCCCAGGCTCAAGCAATCTTCCCACCTCAACTTTCTGAGTAGCTGGGACTATAGATGTACACCCCCATGCCTGGCCCTACTGCTAAATTTCAGTCATATTGAGGTCACTATCATTCATTCATTCATTTAGATCACTATATTCTATTCCATTGCATAATCATACCACAGTTTATTCAACAACTCTCCTGTTGATGATCTTACAACTGTGAACAGAACTGCTATGACCCTTCCTGATGTACATTTGCAAGACTACCTCTTGAGTGTATTTGCTGCACTGTAGAATACACGAATGTTCACCCTGCAGGATACTAAATGTTGTCCAGACGTGCATAAGAAGTCCTGTGGGCCAACGCCATCTTCAACTTGATTTGGACTTTTCAAAATTTTATCAAATGTATGAACTTGCCACCATGACAGGCTCCCTGACATCCCTGGACCTCAGTTTCCAAACCTGCAGATGGGGGATGATATTCTCAGGGTCTCCACAGTTCCCCAAGTGAAGACAATCTGGAGACTGGGTGGCATCCAGGCAGGGCACACAGAGCCAAGGAGCAGGGATGCTGGCCCTGCCTCTGCCATGGGCTACACAGTGAGAGACAGGCAGCCCTTCCCTCTGAATTCTCCAGGACCTGCCAGGTTGGGCCATTTCAGAGAGGGCAAAACAGAGACTAGGAGCTTTGTCATTGGCATGCTGGAACACGGAAGCGGAAACAGGCAGGAGGTGAGATCTCAGAGCTGGGCAGGGAATCCTGGCCGGGCCAGATTGGCCAGGCCATCACAGACTCATGCTTCTGGGGTCTTCCTGTTGGCTCATGAAGTGATATCAAGTCAGGGCATTGTTTTCCCTGGTCTCTGCCGTTGATAAGACAGAGAAAAACAGCTCCCATGGTAACGCCCGAGCTGCCAGCCCTTCCTGCCACTGGCCTTCCTGGTTGGAGTCCTCTCCTGTGCTCCTTCCTCTCTCTCCTTCCAGACTGAGACTCAGGCTGAGATGCTGTGTGGGGCCAAAAAGCTGGGGGTGAGGTTCCCTCCTTTAGTCGCCCCAGCAGGGTTCTTCTGACCTTGGGCCTTCAGCCATTAGAGCCCAAAAGCCTCCTCTGCAGAGGTGTGGGCTCAGACGGACCCACTGGAGCCAACTGCTAAATGCTTAGGGATTTTGCAAACCCGTTGTTAGACATAAATTTTAAATATTTAAAATTAATATTAAAAATTAGATTATACAAGATGGCAGCTAAATAAATTACATGAAAACAAAAATGACAAACTCAAAATTCATCATGACCTAATCACTTCATTACACTTTACTATTATCTATGAGTTATAGACTGTTTACAAGGTAGATACACTGTATAACTGTGTACTTCTGTTGCTCTCTTCCCAATCTGCATTTGTTACATCAGGAGCTTGAAACTGGTAGGAGTATTTACACCAAGGAAATTAGTAAACACTGGCCAGGTGTGGTGGCTCACGCCTATAGTCACAGCATTTTGGGAGGCCGAGGTAGGAGGATCATTTCAGGCCAGGAGTTCAAAACCTGCTTGGGCAACATAATGCGATCCCATCTCTACAAAAATAATTTTTTAAAAAAGAAAATATCAAGCCGGTCTCGGTGACTCAGCCTGTAATCCCCCGCTTTGGGAGGCTGAGGTGAGTGGATTGCCTGAGCCTGTGGGTTCGAGACCCGCCTGGGCAACTTGGCGAGACCTCATCTCTACAATAAATCAAAAAATTAGCCTGGCGTGGTAGCGCGTGCCTGTAATTCCGGCTACTTGGAAGGCTGAGGGGGAAGGATCGCTGGAGCCCAGCAGGTTGAGGCTGCGGTGGCCAGGAGTATGCCACTGCACTCCAGTCTGGACGACAGACTAAGACTCCAACTCAAAAAAAAAAAAAATGAAGATATCAATGAACACTACAAATCAAGGTTTTTTTTTTTTTAAGAGTTGATTGTTAAACATTTACCAAGACATCACTGCTCCTAGGTACTTTCTTTTTCTTTTTCTTTTTTTGAGTTGGGGGTCTTACTCTGTCACCCAGGCTGGAGTGCAGTAGCATGCTCACGCCTACTGTAGCCTTGACCTCCTGGGCTCAGGTGATGCTTCTGCTTCAGCCCCCCAAGTAGCTGGGACTTCAGGTGTGTACCACCATGCCAAGCTAATTTTTTGGTTTTTGTAGAAATGAGGTCTCACCATGTTGTGCAGGCTGGTCTCGAACTCCTGAGCTCCTGAGTAACTCTCCTACGTTGGCCTCCCAAACTTCTGGGATTACAAACATGAACCACTGTGTCCAACCAGTACTTTCTCTACAGTCCCCCTCTGATGACCCTGTGGTCCCAAGGCCACACAGTGAGCTGCAGGCATAACAGTCTGAGTCTTTTGAGACCTCCACCATGACACCCACTTGTCCTCCAAGCCACTTTCCTGCCACAAGTCATATCTAGTAACTAGATATGCTAGATATGCAGAACACAATTTCAACTTTTTTCTTATTTTATTTTATTTATTTTTTGAGTTGGAGTCTCACTCCGTCGCCCAGGCTGGAGTGCAGTGGCATGCTCATAGCTACCCCAGCATCGACCCACTGGGCTCCAGGAATCCTTCCGCCTCAGCCTTCCAAGTAGCTGGAACTAAAGGCGCGAGCTACCACACCTGGCTAATTTTTTAAATTTTATTTTTAAAGAAATTATTTTACAATGGCTATATATTATCATTGTCAAAAACTTCAAACTGCCAATAATTCCATCAGTGAGTGATAAGCCATAGCCATACATCATTCTAGACTTTTCTCTCTGCATATATACATAATTTTCACCATAAAAGCAGTTCAAAAACTGCATGGACTATTTATGATTTTAATTCTGCTTTTGTTTTTCAGCTTTGCAGTGTAATGCAAACATCTTTCCAGGTCAAGAGCCATCCTACTCCATGAGATTGAATACGTCTTTCCCTGACAGAGCTATATAATATTTTTGTCATCAGGTAGACTTGATTTTTTTTTTCTTTTTTTTTTTTGAATCAGAGTCTCATTCTGTCGCCTAGACTGGAGTACAGTGGCACACTCATGGCCACTGCAGCCTCGACCTGCTGGGCTCAGGCGATCCTTCTGCCTCAGCCTTCCAAGTAGCTGGAACTACAGGTATGTACTATGATGCCCAGCTAATTTTTCAATTTATTGTAGAGACAAGGTCTTACCAAGTTGCCCAGGCTGGTCTCGAATTCCTGAGTTCAGGCATTCCTCTCACCTCAGCCTCCCAAAGTGCTGGGATTACAGGCTTGAACCACCACACTCGGCAGGTAGACTTGATTTAAATCCCACCGCCGGCATGTATATGCTGTGCAACTGAGGACAGGAAAGTAACCTCTCTGTGCACCTATTCCACAGCATTATCCTGAGAAGTAAATGAATACTGTCATGCTCTTAACACTGCCTGGCTCAGAGCAAGCCTGGGTAGATGCTAATTAAAGTTTTTGTTTTGCATTTCACTGTGGGGTTGCTCTCTGCCTGCTGTGTAACTTCTCCCCAGCTGACTCTAAGACAGAGCAGGAACAACTAAAATGGGTGAAATTGCTCTGAAATTGACATGGCCCAAACCCAACTGTCAATTACCTACAAACTGGTTCTTCCACAGGCTACCCATGTAGGCAGTCAAGGACACTGTTCCCCCAGGAGCAGAAGTCAAAAACTAAGTCCTCACTAATTCCTCCCTCTCTCCCACTTTAATTTGATTCATTGGCAAGTCCCATTCACTCGGCCCACCTTCCTCTGTCCCCACCAAGAACATCCTGCTCCCACGCACTACCCTCTTGTGCCTGAATTTGTGTGATATCTTCCTGACTGGACCCCCTGCTTCTTTCCTTGCCTCTCTCCCCTGCTCCCCACACAATGTGTTTTACACCAATAGCCAGAGTAGTATCCTAAAAGCAATGCACTTTGTAGGTTACAACCAAGTGGTAGGTTGTGAAATCAACTTCATGGGCAATGACCTGCTTTTTATTTTTATGAAACAGAAGAATTGAGACTATCAGGATACCGTGAACAAAGTATCTATTGCTATGTGCTACTTTTGTTTCTTTTTCTTTCTGTCTTTCGTTCTTTCTTTCTTTTTTTTTTTTTTTTTGAGTTGGAGTCTTCACTCTGTCACCCAGACTGGAGTGCATTGGCCGCTCCCGGCCACCGCAGCCTCGACCTGCTGGGCTCCGGCGATCCTTCCGCCTCAGCCTTCCGAGTAGCTGGAACTACAGGCACGTGCTACCACACCCGACTGATTTTTTGATTTATTGTAGAGATGAGGTCTCGCCAGCCCAGGCGGGTCTTGAACCCGCGGGCTCAGGCAATCCACTCACCTCAGCTTCCCCAGGCGCGGGATTACAGGCTGAGCCACCGAGCCTGGCTTTTTTCTTTTTTTTTTTTTTGAGTTGGAGTCTCACGCTGTCACCCAGGCTGGAGTGCACCCAGGTACACCTCAACTTTCCAAGTAGCCGGAACAACAGGCGTATGCTACCACATCCAGCCAATTTTTTGATTTATTGTAGAGACAAGGTCTTGCCCGGGCTGGTCTTGAACCCGTGAGCTCTGGCAATCCACTCACCTTAGCCTCCCAAAGTGCTGGGATTACAGGCTGAACCACTGAGCCCAGCCTGTTTCATTTATTTTTTTTTTAAATCTGCTTGTATACATAGCTGGTGTGCCTGATCATAATATAACAAGTATGTCTTAAGCCACCATTTAAAAACATCTGTTGGCCAGGTGTGGGCTCATGTTTGTAATCCCAGCACTTTGGGAGGCCAAGGCAGGAGGGGTACTTGAGCCCAGGAGTTCAAGACCAGTCTGGGCAACAGAGCTAGATTATCTCATCTCTACAAAAAAAATTTTTTAAATAGCCGGGATGGTGGCGCACACCTGTAGTCCCAGCTACTTGGGAGGCTAAGGCAGAAGGATCACTTGAGCCCAGGAGATTGAGGCTGCAGTGAGCCATGAGCATACCACTCCACTCCAGCCTGGGCGACAGAGTGAGACCAGATCCTGACTCAAAAAAATAAGTAAATAAAATAAAATATCTATTCAATGCCATTATGCCCCTGCTCAAAATCCCCCAGAAGTTCCTACCACCCTGAAAAAAGCCCCAAGTCTTTCCTCATCCACAGGCCCTACAGCATTTGCCCTGCTCATTCTCTCAGAGCTGGCATCACACACTCTCCAGTCACTGCCCCCCTCTTTGGTTCTTCTAACACCCTCAGCATGTTTGCTCCTTTGAGTCTTTGCACTAGCTGTTCCCACAGCCTGGCCCACTCAGCACCCAGTATTTTCCAGTATTTGCCCAGCATTTCCTCAGATCATTCAGATCTCACCTCAAATGCTGCCTCCCTGCTCATGTATCTGTTCACTTCTTTCTTGCCTACCCCGCCCATACTAAGACGCGAGCCCCGTGAAGACAGGGACCAACCTTGCTATCTCACTCAGCACACAGGAAGCTGCCTGGCACACAGCAGGGCAGCAGTACATATTGGTGAATGAAGGCACTGACCCTAGCACCCAGGCAGCAGCGCCCAGTGTTTCCTTACCATTGGAAACGAGCCTGAAGGTCCCCCTGTACTTTCTGCAGAACCCAGGCTGCAAACTGTGCTCTAGCTCACCCCCTCTTTGTAGGGCTGAGCAAAGTGAGGCCCAAAAAGATAAGAGGTGTCATAAGGTCACTGAGAACGCCAGCGGTGGAGTGAAGAGTGGGCACAGGCCTCCTGTTCCCAGCAGCTGGGTTCCCCAGCCTTGTCCTTGCGCTTACTTCAGGTCCTGACCCCGAGGGAGTTCCTGGGTCGCCTGATCCCTTATCAGATGGTCTGGCACCTTGAATCCTTCAGTTTTGTTCTTGTATTTTACTTCGTCGTATTTTAATTTTGCTATTTTTCGTCTCATTTCTTTTATTTCTTTGTTTACTTGTTTATTTATTTATTTTTCAAAAGCAGGATTTATTGAGAGGACAGAAAAGCTCCCACAGTGGGAGGGGACCCGCAGGGGTGGCCCTCATCTCATTTCTTTAACCTGTGATTACAGTCCCTGCCGCATCTGTGTTCTGGAGAAGGCTAATGATCTACCAGCTGACCTGAGCTTTGGACACGTCCGGTCTTCCCGCCTCCCCACTTTCACAGTGATGCCCTTCCCCTTACATCCTGCCCGCCCCCTTACTAGGTGGACGGCCAGTCTTGCTCACCTGTGTCAGGGCACAGTCTTGCGCCATGCTCCCCAGGGCCTGCTGGGTGGGTTCCAGGGTTTGCAACTGCTCCCCCACCCGTCCTGCATGACCAGGTGTCCTTCTCTAAGACCCCTTCCTTTGTGGCCTCTGACTCTAGAAGCTCTGCAGAATCCCTCCTGGGATTCTACTGGGTACAGGGGTCTGTGTTGTGCCTACTTTGCAGGGCAGGGTGGGAGTCCAGTTGAAACCATGGATGTGAACGCCCTTCGTTGGCTCCAAAGCTCCATCTGCTCACCTGCAAGTGCATGTCGCCATGAGCAGAAGCCATTTTTACTTACTCCATTGGCCCTCCTGTCCACAGGCTGACCCTGCCAGTCTTGAGGCCTTCCACACAGGACACGATTTTCTTCCACACAGGACACGAGTCTCCTCCCCAGGCTGACTTCCCTCCCCCAAATGACATCCTTCTCTGAGCCATGCTCAGACCTGGCCCTGCCCTTCCAACCTCCTGGGACACTAAGAAGCCTCTCTGATTTATTCCACCACTCTGGTCTGCTCCCCTTCCTTTTGAATGGCCAGATTTATGAAAACAAAGCAAAACAACAATAAAACAAAAAGCAAAAACCAAGGATGCCCGGTTGAATTTAAATTCTAGATAAGTAACAAATTTTCTTTAGTCTAAGTATGTCCCATGCGATATTTGGGACATAGTTATATTTAAAAAGTATTTGTTGTTTTTCTGAAATTCAATTTGAACTAGGTGTCCTGCGTCTTGTCTGGCAGTCCTGTTCCTGGGGTTTCCTCAATATATGTTGGTTCAACCACCTAAACCACACTCAGCCTTGGTTTCGCTTTCTGAAAATAGGAAGCACAATAGATAACTCTCAAGAATGCTACGAGGCTGGGGAAAAAAATGTTTGGGAAAGTAGAAAAAAAAAGTGCAATCCATGCATGAGGTTGATCAAATCTCACTATTCAGCGTAACAAGCCCCACAAGGTCTGGAGGTGGGGCCTGTGTCCTCCATCCCCTATCCAGTGAAGCTTCCCTCCTCCCACTCTCCTCTACTGTCTTGTAAAGCCCCTGCTTGGCGAGCCTCTTGGCATTGGCCAAGCCACCTTCCCTCTCTCTCTGCTCAGCTACCTGCAAGCCCTGCCAGTCCCTCATGGCTTCACACCAGGGCGCTGTCTTTTCTTCATCCTGAGGTCTGCCATTAGCCCGAGTGGGTAAGCACTGGGATGACCATATGTCTTAGTTTGCTTGGGATCAGTCCAGACTCATACCCATTATTCCGTGGTGTATGATAAATGAATAATGCTCCTCTCCCTTTGAGAAGTGGACAATAGGCTGGGTGTGGGTGGTGACTCACACCTGTAATCCCAGCACTTTTGGAGGCCAAAGTGGGAGGGCTCCTGAGCACAGGAGTTTGAGACCGGCCTGGGCAACACAGTGAGAGCTCGTCTCTACAAAAAATAAATAAGAAAATAAATAATTCTAAAAAGTGGCCAATAACTTGTATGATGACCTATCACCAACTTGCCCTCCTCAATCTTCACCATCTTCAGGGAACACACTTCCATGGCCCCACTCAGACTTCTCCTGACCACACTCTGAGCCATCCTACCTCTAACACTGAAAAATGCAGACATTGCTTTTTGACCATAACTACTCTTTCCAGCTCTATCACCCAGCTTCTCCTACTCCCATTTTTTATTCTTTCTTTATCTACCTCACATGTCTTGGCATATCTCGTCAATCACTTTTATCAGCATCCCACTCGTCCCATTGCCCTGACATTCCACTTGCCTGGAAAATGGCATTCATCCATTGTTCCATTGTCTGCCTTCTCTAGACTGGCCTGGGATGTCAAGAGATGCTGGAGAACCCTGCCCAACCAGGCAGGCTGCGGCCACTGGATTCTTGGCCTCCTGTGTTAACTGGCCCTCGACAGAGTTCAGCAAGCCTTCAGCTCTCTCCTCATGCTTCTCAAAGGTGATTTAAAACCTTGTTTTACTATTTTTTTTACAGCCTTCAATCCTACCATGTTTCCATCCATCTGGGTAGATAATTGTGTCTTCATATCAGAGACTAACTAGGTCATCATACGATTTATTGCTCACTGGTTAAAATTATTTAATTATTTACTGTAGAGACAAGATCTCGTTATATTGCACTGGCTGATCTCAAACTCCTGGGCTCAAGTAATCCTTCTTCCTTGGTCTCCCAAAGTGCTGGGATGACAGGCGTGAGCCACCACACCTCGTCTATTATCCATTGGATGAATGATTTCTTAACATCCTGCCACAAATCTTTTTATTTACCTGCATTGTGATCCACTTTTCAGGGTCCACCTCTGGTGCTTGGAAAGCCTTACCTTCCCTGTACAATCGATCAGCCTTCTCCACTTTCCTATCTCCTCACCAGCGTTTGAGCATACTTGAGCCTCCCATCTAAAGAAAAGCCTTCTGCTTTCTCTAGCTACTCTTTATTACTTCACAACCAAACTTGGATAAGTTTTCTACACTCGCTGCTTCCCCATCTCAGCCACCCACTCACCCCAAGTCCTCTGCACCTCACTCCTGCTCCCACCACTCCACTGACGATGCTTTGAAGAAAGTCAAAACTACCCTCTCTGATGTCCAATTGCCCCGTTCTCTGGCGGTATCTCAGCTCTGATCTGAGCAGCCTTTGACTCTGTTGTTCACCACACTCTGGAATTGCCTTGGTTTTCTCCTCTCTGATCACCGCCTGGCAATTTCCTTTGCAGGTTCTGCCCTGCTCAGCCTTAAATGTTGGTTCACCAGGGGATGCTGCATTCTCCCTGAGGAGCCTTGTCCACTTTCATCGTTTCAATGACCTTCTTTGTGTTGATGACTGGTTTTCTATAGCTGCCATAACAAAATCTCATAAACTTGGTGACTTACAGCAGCAAAAATCATTCTCTTACCGTTCTGGAGGCTACAAATCTGAAATCAAGGTGTCCGCAGGACTGTACTTCCTCTGGAATCTCCAGCGGTGAATCCACTCCTTGCCCCTTCTAGTTTCTCGGTGTCAACATCCCTTGACGTGTTGCCTTGTGACCACATGAATCTGCCTCTGTCATCACATCAACTCTTCGTCTGTGTGGCTGCTCTCCTCTGTGTGTCTCTTAAAAGGACATTTGTCATTGGATGGAGGGCCTATCCAGATAATCTAGGATGGTCTCGTTGTAAGAGCCTTAACCAGCCAGGTGCAGTGGCTCAAGCCTGTAATCCCAGCACTTTGGGAGGCCGAGGCGAGAGGATTGCCTGAGCCCAGGGGTTCAAGACTAGCCTGAGCAACTTGGTGAGACCTCGTCTCTACAAGAAATCAGAAAATTAGCTGGGCGTGGTAGCACGTATCTGTAGTTCCAGCTACTTGGAAGATTGAGGCGGAAGGATTGCCTGAACCTAGTAGGTCAAGGCTGCGGTAGCCATGGGCTTGCCACTGCACTCCAGCCTGGGCAACAGAGTGAGACTCCAACTAAAAAAAAAAAAAAAAAAAGAGCTTTACCTTGATTACATCTGCCATGACTCCCTAGAATCTCTCTTGTACCAACAGCAGTCAGGCTTTTGCCTCCCCTGCTTCCTTCAAAGTGTGCTCTTCAAGGTCCATGA
>CAUYQG010057892.1:0-11005 GCA_963574415.1 Tarsius wallacei
CCCCCCTTGTCTCCCATCTGCTGGCAGGTTGCAGGGATCCTAGCAGATGCAGGAGCCCCAGGATGTTTTCAGCCCCATCCTCCACATCGCCTTCCACAGCAGAGCCTTCTGGCTCCTGAGCCTTTCCGGCTGTGTGCCTGGACTCCACGGATCAACACAGGCGTCCTCTGCAGGCACTCCGAGCTGAGCTCCCTGCCCTCTCCGACTGAGGCGGGTCCTGTACTTTGTTTCCATCTTCCCCAAATATGTTGGCATCTTCTTCCTGCTCCGTGACAGCCTCACCCCTCCTTCGGCCCTTTCAAATCAATTTACTGTGTTTTTTGGAGGACGCTTCTAGGAGGGAGCAGAGACACGCATGTGGACAGTCTCTCGTGTTTAAGCAGCATTCCTGCCGGATCATTTTCAGGATCAACCCTGAAGATGCAGTCTTTACAATAACAGCAGAGACTGGGTGCGGTGGTTCACACCTGTGATCCCAGCACTTTGGGAGGCCGAGGTGGGAGGCTCACTTGAGCCCAGGAGTTGGAGATCAGCCTGGGCAATATGGCAAGGCCTCACCTCTACAAAAAGTAAAAAACTTGGGCAGATGTGGTGGTGCGTGCCTATAGGCCCAGCTACTAGGGAGGCTGAGGTGAAGGATCACCTGAACCCAGGAGCTGGAGGCTGTGGTGAACTGTGACTGTGCCACTGCACTTCAGCCTGGGCAATAGAGTGAGACCCTGACTCAGAAAAAAAAAAAAAAAAAAGCCAAACAAATGGGCAAATAAGTAAAATAACTGTAGAAATAGTGATTTTGCTTTTATTTGTCACTATTTTGGGTTTTTAAGGACAAACTACATACGTGTAATTCATCTGCCTCTAATAAGCTGAGTATGCAGGTAAATAGGAAAGTAAGAATGTGCAACATGCCTTGAAAGAAGAACGAATGGGCCCTTCCCCTCCCATCTGCCCCAGCAGCTGGCTGGTTCACCGCCCTCGCAGGCCGAGAGCCAGAACAGAAGACGAAGTGTGCTGGATTAGAGGGATGTGGGCCCCCTCGCGCCCCTGCTGTCCCTCACCTCAGCCTCTCTGAGAAGTTACTGGAACAACGGTCACGTGTTTTCAGACTTCCTTCTGGCTCTGTTTCTAGAGATCAGTTGCATGGGTTGGGGTTGAGCCTTGCCGTCAGGCTCTGGCACGCTCTGGGGAGAGAAGGCCGTCTCTGATAGGCCACTGTGACCCCATCGGACTGATCGGATCAGACCAGACTCCTGGCGGCCACGGAGCACCACTGCAACCAAACGTGACCATTAGGGGGAGCCTGGGCCTGTGAGAACGGAGAGCCTGGCGAGGCGAGAACCGGATGGAAGGCGCCAGGCAGACTCTCTCTCGGTTTCCAGCCTACTGTGAAGAAAGCCGCCTGGGAAGCCACATGTCTGTTTCCATGAACTCTACAAGGTTCTTGTGAAACAGGTAAACTTACTACCACTAGTAACGACTACAAAACTAGTGTCAACGATGATTTGGGCATTGGCGAATAAACTACTTCCTGATGATAACTTACTTGCTCTCAGTGACACCACCAGTTTCCTATTCCGGGAGAGCATCGAGGTGCATGTAACAGGCGAAGTCGGGGACACCAGATGAGTTAGGATGTACCGCGTGTGGGGCCAGAGGTGGCCTGGGGAGTTGAGCCGCCCCCAGCGCCCGCTCCTCACCCCCAACCAGCCTCCCCCCAGCTCCCAACCCCGCCCCCCACCCCGCCACCCCTGGGCTCCCGTGGGGCCTGCGAGAGCTGCCAGCTGGGCTCCAGAGCTGGCAGGAGCTCTACGCGGCCTGGGGGTCTGCCTTTTTCACTCAGCCTTGTTGTGAGGATGAGAGCATTCCTGAGCTGCATCTTCATGGCTGAGTGAACGGGCAGAGGGAGGGCACCGAGACGCGGGGGTGTCCAAGGCTTTAGGGCTAGCCCTGCATGAAGAAGCCCCTGAGTTGTGCTCTGTCACGTGCCACCTGTTCAGGAAAAAAAAGAGACCGGCCCACTTCTTTTGACATGTGGAGAAGGTGGCAGGTAGCGGATGGCGTGCATTCATCACAGGGCTCTCTTTTATCTGCATCCTGATCCCAGGTGGGCCAGCGAGTACTCCCCCCGGTTGTCAAGCTGAGTGGCTGTCCCCACCCTCTGACTCCTGACCCTGCCACGGGCATCGAGGGTGCTGAGAACACAGCACACTCCCTCCTGGGTGACGCCCCATGCCACACAGGCTTTGCTCTTCTGGGGCCACCTGGGTGATCTGACAGCTCCACTGCTGACCGTGGCTGGAATTCCATCGGCGCTCATCTGTTGGCTGGCAGGCAAGCCCTGGACTGGGCACTGTGTCCCTTGTCCGATCTAAGATGTCATCTTGTGACGATAGAAACAGCTTGTGGGCAATGCAGTCACACACAAATGAATATGTTCTTAATAAGAAACACTTTTAAAAACAGGCACCAAATAGCAACAGAAACAACAAAGACCCAAACAGAACAAAACGGGAAGACTGTCTGACGAGGAGGTGTTTTGGGCCACGGACACTGTCTTGATGCCGCTGTGAAAAGTTGGGAAGGCAAGAGAAAGACAGAAAATGGAATCGAAAGAAGCTATGAAGGGAATGGGGGAGCAGTACTTTTCCTAAACTAAGCCGGGAAGGCGTGGTACTGGTGGAGGGAAGAATCCCGGCCCACAGAGGAAAGCGGGCGCCCTCGGAGCCGACCCCCTTGAGCCCAGGCCCCTTCCTCCTTGAAGCTCTTTGCTCCTGGGCCCCACCTGGGGCCTGCAGCCCTCCCTTTGCTCAGAGCGTCCCCTCCACTCCCAGGAAGGCGTCCACTCTCTAGTTAGGGCCCCGCTGACACACGCGGCCTCCTCTGGGAGGCGTTCCCGACCACCCCCGTGGGCCACACTGTTTCTCCCTGGCCGAGGCACCGCGAGAGCCGCAAGCGAGGGTATCTCCAGCCTTTAATGCCACACCCGGCCCGCTGTGGGTGCTCGACAAAGCAGCTCAGGCGGACGCGAGTCTGTTCGCACCCTTCCTGCTCACCCTCCTTTCCCCTGCGCCCCGTTACGCTGGCCGTTCTGCTTCTACCCTCCAGTGCTGCGTTCGTTTCCGTGTGGTTCGGGGTGGGCAGTTCTTATGCCTCCACGGAAACTGCAAGCAATGCTACGTGTGCACTTATTCTTCTCCCTTCTCCCCAGCACTGAGAAACAGAAACGTAATGGGGGCTTTATAAACACTCTTGGATGGCGCTGGTGGATGAGTGAGACTCTGCCCGCAGTTGGCTAGGCTTTTCTGTCTCGGCTCTCCCCATCCGCACACTCGAGTCGTGACTTACTCCAACCCGAGGCCTGGGCCACTCAGCTGAAAGGAGGAAAAGGAGAAGCCCTAGTTAAAGCCATTCACAAGTGTCTCCTCAGGACTTCACTACTATTTGGTTACTTTGAGTCGGGGCCACACTGTCACCCAGGCTGCAGTGGTAGGATCACGGCCACCGCAGCCTCGACCTGCTGGGCTCAGGCGATCCTTCTGCTTCTTTCTCCCTAGTAGCTGGAGCTACAGGTGCACCCCACCATGCCCAGCTAATTTTTTAATTTTTTTGTGGAGATGAGGTCCTGCTATGTAGCCTAGGCTGGTCTCAAACTCCTGGGCTGGAGCAATCCTCCCACCTCGGCCTCCAAAAGCATGAACCACTGTGCCCGGCTCCTTTTCAAGACTTAAGAAGCCAGATTAAAATTTCCTGAGTCCCTACAGTGGTCCCAAGGCTCAGCAGTTTTCCCCTCAGTTCTGAGCAATGGAGCCAACCTAGCTGGTTGGGTGTGAGAGCTCTTTGCCTCCGTTTTCCCATGTGCGTAGTGGGGTTGATGACACCTGCCCCCCCACAGCAACAGGGTGAGATAATGCTGCAACACGCACTGGAGTCCTCAGATGAAAGGTCCTGCATACATGCCACGTGTTATTAAAGGCTCTTGACCGTGGAGACCACGGAGACTTCATTGCACGTGGTGTTCCCAGCAGGAGCGATAAAAAGATGAAAGCTGTGCCTGAGACCTTCTTGGTGTGAGGACGTGGGAGATGCCCATGAGAATCAGGACCTGTCCATGAAGCAAGGGCCTAAGAGGACAGTGATTCTAGACACAACTTTACAATCCTTTAAAATTAAAAAAAAAAGGACAATCCCCTTGGGTCGCCTCCCACTGTGGGAGCTTTTCTGTCCTCTCAATAAATCCTGCTTTAAATAAAAAATAAAAATAAGCTGGGTGCAGTGGCTTACACCTGTAATCCCAGCACTCTGGGAGGCTGAGGTGAGAGGATCACTTGAGCCCAGGAGTTTGAGACCAGCCTGGGCAACAAAGCAAGACCTCGTCTCTACCAAAAACAGAAAAACTAGCCGGGCATGGTGGTGCGTGCCTATAGTTCCAGCTACTCGGGAGGCTGAGGCAGGAGGATCACTTGAGGCCAGGAGGCCAAGGTTGCCACAAGCCGTGATTGTACCACTGCCCTCCAGCCTGGGTGGCAGAGTGAGACCCTGTCTCAGAAATAAATAAAATAAAATAAATTTGCATAGTAATTTGCCCTGTCAATAAGTCAAAGTGGTATTGCTCTCCTGGGATGAGAAGTTGCGGCTTCCTGCCTTACTTCTCAGACTCCCGTTCTTTTCCTGAAGTAGCCACTTTTCACCTTTTGACTGTTTATTTGGTATTAATGCCCACGTCTCTAAATAAAATGCTTCCACGTCTGCTTTTGACTGGTCAATTTCAGATATCAGCACATGAATTTTTGCTATCGCTCTATCACGATTTTATTGTCAGTCATCCTTCTTATTTCAACTTTTTCAGTTACATCACTTTTCCTTTTTATAAAAGGAAATGCGTCACTTTATTTCTGGCTCAACGGCAGACAGTAGCTTTTGCTTAGGAGCATTTGCATCTCTGTGCTCTCTTTGAGGGCTCCTTCTGCCTCTCCTTGTCACCATTTCTGTGGTTTGCATTTTACATGATCAAAATTCAGAATATTTGCATTTTGTTCTGAAGCCGAACTCTCTTCTTGCTTTGCCTGTGGGGTCAGCTCCAAGCTGAAGATCCCTGTAACCGCGTGGTGCAGATCCCGAGTTTGCACTATGACTGTGTTTCTTCTTCTGTAGAGCACCGCGTTTTTCCATGGTCTCAAATTCCCTTTCTTTCTGGCATCGTTTGCTTTTATTACGTCCTTCATTTACTCTTGAGCACTTAGTCCAAACAGGCATTCTATTAGATACCTCCGCCTATTTCCCCAGACGCCTCCCTCCCTCCCGGGGCCCTGGTCCTCTGACTGCTCTCCAGATGCCACAGAGTTGTGAATCTGAGACTTCCTCACTGGGGCAGCTTTTTAAAAAAAAATTTAAATTTATTTTGATTTTTATTGAGTAGAAGTCCCTCTGTGTCACCCAGGCTGGAGTGCAGCGGCACGCTCCCGGCCACCGCAGCCTCAACCCGCTGGGCTCCGGCGATCCTTCTTCCTCAGCCTTCCAAGTAGCTGGAACTACAGGCATGTGCCACCAAGCCCAGCTAATTTTTTTTGGATATATTGTAGAGACACGGTCTTGTCATGATGCCCAGGCTGGTTTCGACCCTGTGGGCTCAGGCAATTCTCTCGCCTCCACCTTCTGAAGTGCTGGGATTACAGGCGAGCCACCGCGCCTGGCCCTGGGCAGCTTTTGGAGGCAAAAAACTTGAAGCCCTAACCTCCATGACTGCAGTACCATCTTCCTTTCTCTTGGTTTACTCCTTTTTATTTTATTGAATTATTGATTGATTGATTAAGATGAAGTCTCCCTATGCTGCCCAGGCTGGTATCAAACTCCTGGGCTCAAGCCATTCTCTTGGCCTCTTAAAGTGCTGGGATTACAAGCATGAGCCACCGCGCTGGCCAGTTTACTCCTTTTTAATTCCACTCAGCATACACTCAATAGCTTACTGCCCTCCCTCAAGTGCTTATTGAAAATAGGTTCTGAGTTTTGAATTTCTGGAAAGGTTTTTATTCTGTCCTAAACCTAAGTGATAGCTTAAGTGTCCAAGCAGAGAA
Source organism: Tarsius wallacei (assembly GCA_963574415.1). Taxonomy (NCBI): domain Eukaryota; kingdom Metazoa; phylum Chordata; class Mammalia; order Primates; family Tarsiidae; genus Tarsius; species Tarsius wallacei. The sequence continues at coordinate 6,072 of CAUYQG010057892.1, forward strand.
TTCATGGTTGAAAATACCTTTTTTCCCTATAATTTTGATGGTATTTCACTGTCTTCCAACTTCCAGTGCTGCTGATGAGAAGTCTGGTGCCAGTTTGATTATTTCTTTGTGAGTGACCTGTTTTTTTCATTTTAAGTCTTTTAGGGTCTTTTCTTTTTCTTTACTATTTTGAAATTTCGCAATGGTGTGCCTAGGGAAGGTCTATTTCTTTGTGCTCAGATGTGGTGGGGCCTTTCAATTTAGAAATGCTTATCTTTTATCTCTTGTAAAGTAGTGGTAATTGCCTTAATTATTTCCTTCCCTGGCTTTCGAGTCTCCTTTCAAATCTTGCTGGTTGTTAAGAGGGTGGTCTGTCCCCGCAACTTGTCTATTAAGACCCTGACCTCCAGCACCTTAGAAAGCTTGGGTGACTAAGCTAAACTGAGAGCACTAAGATGGGACCTAATCCAATCTGACTGGCATCCTTTAAAGAAGAGTAAATATGGATGCACGAAGAGTGACACGAGGGAAAGAGCCCTGCGAGGACACACAGAGAAGGCGGCCACTGCAAGCCAAGGAGAGAAGCCCTGGGAGAAGCCAAATCCTCTGACACCTTACTCTTCACTTTCTAGCCTCCGGAACTGTGAGGAAATCCATTTCCATTGCTTGAGTCAAGGTTCCCAACCCTGGGGCCACGGGCTGGTTTGGGTCCATGGCCCGTTGGAACCAGGCTGCCCAGCAGGAGGGCAGCGGCGGGAAAGTGAGCGAAGCTTCATCTGCATTTGCAGCCGCTCCCCATGCTTGCATGACCGCCTGAGCTCTGCCTTCTGTCAGGTCAGCGGAGGCATTCGATTCTCATAGGAGCATGACCCCTACTGTGAACTGCGCAGGCGAGGAAACTAGGTTGCGGCTCCTTCCGAGAATCTGGTGCCTGGTGATCCGAGGTGGAGCTGGGGCGGTGATGCTCGCGCTGAGGGGCGGCTGCAGGTACAGATGAACATGAGCAGGGAGGCTGGACTGGCAGAGACCGTTGTCAATCCCTTGCTTGCAGACTCACATCAAAACCCTGTCTGTGAGTGGCCAGCGAGTTGACGGACTTCGATTGTACAGCTGCATCTGATGGCAGGCTTTGGGTCAGAATCTGACACTTATTTTATTCTGTGCATGGCCCACTCATTATTTTATTTGCCACTGCCTTCCACACCTCTTTTTTAAAATGGTGAGTTGTACAATTATTTCATTATATATTACGATGTAATAATAATAGAAATAAAATGCACGGTAAATGATATGTGCTTGAATCATCCCCAAACCATCCACCCCACCCCATCTGTGGAAAAACTGTTTTCCACAAAACAGGTTCCCGATGCCAAAAAGGTTGAGGACCACCGGCTTAAGCCACCCAGTTTGTAGTATTTTGTTACGGCAGCCCTAGCCAACTAGCACACTGACCAAGTTCAAGTGACAAATACACAAATAAGCGAACTCAAATTGGCTCCTTTCAGTAAGAAGAATTTATTGGCTCACATGACTTAAGTCAAGGCTGGCAGGGCTGCCTTGGACCACTGCTGAATTCGGGGCGCCAAGAGGCATCACCAGGAGATGGTGTGCTTCTGCCTGTCCTCTGTGCGTGCTACCGTTTTGTCTATTCATAGGCTCTGGGGTGGCGTCACACGCTTGTTCCAGGTTAAGTCCCATAGAAAGCGTCCCTGCCTCTTTTTCTGCTGCTCCAGGAAATCTCCTGTTTTTCATCGGCCCCATCTGAGTCACATGTTCTGAGACAGTTACTGAGACAGGGAGACACTGTGCTCTGAGTGGTCAGTCCTGTATCACCAATTCCCTTTTTAAGCTGGAGGTGGGCACCAACACCATCGCTGCGTGGAGGGAGAAGGGAAGAGGGACGATGTCTCACCAAAGGGGACAAGTAGCAGGCTAGGTTAAACTTGGAGCTTTGCTTGGAAATGTGTCCAGTAACAGGAGCATAATTATATTAGTTGCCATAACTCTAGAGATTCAATAGTGACTGGATGGGGAGAGGCAGGAAGGAGCAACCCAATTCGTGTCTTGGAGGTGCTTAAAGATGAGGACAAAGCAAAGGGTTTTTAAAAATCTTCAGTGAGTGGGTCGGTCAGTGAGCAGTCAGTGTGCAGTCGGCCATGGCTGCAGAGTTTCCCTTTATGACCAAGGGGATCGTCACGTAGCCTTTGCCCATGGCCTCTGCCTTCCTAGTGAGATGGGGGATTATGGCCCATCTTACTTTTTGGTTTTGGTTTTTGAGGCAGAGTCTCGCTGTGCTGTCCAGGCTGATTTCAAACTCCTGAGCTCAAGCTCCTCCGGCCTCAGCTTCCCAAGAAGGCCCACCTTATTCGTCAATACTCTGGGCCTTTGTGAGAGAGATCTTGAAGGAGGAACATGCTTCAAAGAGTTTTGCCTCACGAATCATCACGTCCTTAAATTCTGCTTCATTCCAACTCCCTCTGCCACCAGCAGACACGCCCATGTGCCTTTCTCAAGCTGATGCTAGAGGAGAGAAAGGGGGACGCATTCTCTCCTAAGACTTAAGATTTGGTCGCCTGTTATATCTGTCCTCAGAAGCCCCATTTCTGGGCTTAGCGCAGGGCCCGTGACTGACTCACTGGGTGGCTCTTGTTCTGCAACTCCACAGCTGTCTGCCTTAGTTTCCCCATCTGAAGACAAGCCCCAGCCAGACTGAACATCACTGAGAAGTTGTGATATCTGATTAAAGTTTTACTTGTCTTCTCCTAAGTTTGCTTTTTCACAGAAGCTGTTCTCACAGCAGCCGAGCTCAGTGAGGAGGGATGTGGCAACAAAAATAAACACAATGCTCACAGCAGCAAGAACCTCACTAACAGCAGGACTAGCTTACATCTCTCGCATGCTTTCTGCAAATCAGGATCTCCACGAAGTGACCATTTTTAAGACTCACAGAAACACTTTATGGTAAGTGGTATTAATACATTGTCTCTATTTAACATACGAGAAAACGGAGGCATAGAGAAGCTGGTCTGGAGCTATTTTTTTTCCAGTGAGAATCACCCAGAGGCAAGGTAAGGCCTTGGAATCTTCCTTTTTCTAAAATTTAATTTGACTTAGTTTAATTTTAAAGCGGAGGGGTACAAGTCAGGACGGCGCACACAAGTGGTCTCGGGACAGGCGCGACTTTGGCCTCCCGCTGGACCTCACTTTGCCCGGGTGAGGATCAGGCACCTTACTGATGTTATGTGCCCCCCACACCGGCAGTGTCCCACTACTGCCAATTCCTTTTTTGCAGGATTATGATAGGAGTTCAGGGTCCACTTACGAGTGAGAATGTGTGGTCAGTTCTCTGTTTCTGTGATAGATCACTGAGTATGATAGACTCCGTATCCAACCAAGTTGCTGCAAAGGCCATAATTTTGTCTTTCTTTATGGCTGCGTCATATTCCATCGTGTATATGTACCACCTTTTTAAAGTCCAGTCCGGTTTTGACGGGCAGCACAGTTGGTTCCGTGTTTTTGCTATTGTGAATAGTGCGGCAATAAACATGTGAGTGCAGGTATCTTTTCTGAAGAATGACTTGAGTTCCTCTGGGTATATTCCCAGAAGGGGGATTGCTAGATCATATGGAAGGTCAATTTCTAGTTCTTTTAGGAATTGCCACACTGTTTCCCATAAAGGTTGAATTAGTTTGCATTGCTGCCAACAGCTTAGAAGTGTTCTCTTTTTTCTGCATCCTCACCAGCCTCTGTTGTTTTTTGAGTTATTAAGAATGGTCATCCTGACTGGAGTTAGGTGGCATCTCAATGTGGTTTTGATTTGCATTTCTCTGATGATCAGTTAGGAAGAGCATTTTCTCATGTACCTGTTGGCTGCTTGTATATCTTCTTTTGACAAGTGTCTGTTCATGTATTTGCCCATTTTTTAATGGGGCTCTTTGTTTTTTTCCTTTCAGCATGTTTGAGTTCCTTGTGGATCCTGGATGTTAGGCCTTTGTCAGATATAGAGTTGGCAAATATTTTTTCCCAGTCTGTGGGCTGTCTTGATGGTTTCTTTTGCTTTGCGGAAGCTTTTCAGTTTGATGAGGTCCCACTTGTTTATCTTATCTATTTTGGTATGGGCATCTGGGGTTTTGATCAGGAAGTGGTTGCCTAGTCCAATTTCCATAAGGGTACCTCCTGTGTTTTCTAAGATTTTTATAGTTTGAGATTTTATGTTTAGGACTTTGATCCATCTGGAGTTGATTTTTGTATATGGTGATAGGTAGGGGTCCTGTTTCAATCTCTGCATGCACTCAGCCAGTTTTCCCAGCACCATTTACTGAATAGGTTCTCCTCTCCCCAGTGGTTGTTGATGGAGGCTTTGTTGAAGATGAGTTGGTTGAGAAATTGAGGTTTTGCTTCCAGAATCTCCATTATTTTCCATTGGTCTATATGCCTGTTCTTGTACCAATAGCAGGCCGTTTTGATTACTGTAGCCTTATAATAAAGTTTAAAGTCTGGGAGTGTGATACTTCCCACTTTGTTTCTTTTGCTGAAGATTGTTTTGGCTATCTGTGGTCATTTTTGTCTCCATATGAATTTCTATATTGTTGTTTCCAGGTCTGAGAAGAACGATTATGGTAATTTAATGGGTATTGTGTTGAATCTGTAAATTACCTTGGGTAGGATGGACATCTTAACAATGTTTATTCTTCCAATTCATGAGCATGGAATATTTTTCCATAAGGGTGTCTGCTGCATTTCTAAGATCCTTAAAGCTTGAGGTTTTACGTTTAGGTCCTTAATACATTTGGAATTGGTTTTTGTGTATGGTGATAGGTAGGGGTCCTGTTTCAATCTCTGCATGCACTCAGCCAGTTTTCCCAGCACCATTTACTGAATAGGTTCTCCTCTCCCTGGTGGTTGTTGATGGAGGCTTTGTTGAAGATGAGTTGGTTGAGAAATTGAGGTTTTGC
>CAUYQG010057897.1:0-45893 GCA_963574415.1 Tarsius wallacei
TATCCCCGCCGGGCTTGGTGGCTCAGCCTGTAATCCTGTGCTTTGGGAGGCTGAGGTGAATGGATTGCCTGAGCCCGTGGGTTCGAGACCTGCCTGAGCAACTTGGTGAGACCTCATCTCTACAATAAATCAAAAACTTAGGCGTGGTAGCGCACGCCTGTAGTTCCAGCTAATTGGAAGGCTGAGGCGGAAGGATCGTCGGAGCCCAGCAGGCCAAGGTTGCGGTGGCCGGGAGCGTGCCACTGCACTCCAGTCTGGGCGACAGAGTGAGACTCCAACTCAAAAAATAAAATATTAGCCGGGCGTGGTAGTGCGCACCTGTAATTCCAGCTACTCGGAAGGCTGAGGCGGAAGGATCGCCGGAGCCCGGCAGGTCGAGGCTGCGGTGGCCGGGAGCGGCCGCTGCACTCCAGTCTGGGCGACAGAGTGAGACTCCAACTCAAAAAAAAAAAAAAAATACAATAAAATATATCCCAAATCCAGTACCACCATCTTGTACAATTCACCAGCATCTCCAGTCTGGCTACTCTATTACCCTCCACACCAGTCTCCCTACATTTAGTCTTATCCCTTTCCCACCCTCTATTCCCCACACAGCAACTAGAGCTATACTTTAAAATAATATCATGTTATTTTACCACCTTTTTTTTTGAAACACTCTAATAACTTACTATCCTAAAAGACCCTGTGTCAGCAAGCTCGTGGCTATTTCTTTGTCCTCATTTCCTGCTTGCTCACTTGCTTCCTTCTCTCCAGACTCACTGGTTTCCTTGACTTTCATCTAGATCACCACGCTCACCTCAAGGCCTTTGCATTTGCTCCTCCGATATGAGGAATGCTTCTCCTCCAGACACTTACATAAGCCAACCATTTCCTTGGTTCAGACTTGTGCTCAGAAGTCACCTACTCAAAGAGGCCCCTTCAAACATCTTATTGAAAATGGCAGATGCACTTCCTCCCATGCTCCCACTCTCTATCCTTGTACACTGACCGAGTTGTCTTCACCTTAACTGTCACTACTTAACATAATTTGGTATGATATCACATACAGTGCCTGTTCTCTCCAATTTACATGCGAATTCCGTGAGGGCAAGTATTTTTGTCTATTCACTAATATATACCCAGTAACTAGAATTGGTACAACATAGATGTTCAATTACTATTACTTGGAGAAAAGAAGGAATGCATATATGAAACCTCTGACAAAGCAGAAAGCAGGTAGCAGTTACAATAGTAAAATGTTTGCAAATAATATGTCTGACAGCCTGCCTTATATTGTCATAACCATTATTATTAATGAAAACTAAGTAAATGGATGCAAGATGGCCACAACAGCAACAAGTTAATTGGAGACTTCTTATGATCCCCTGGGACAAGTCAGACCATCACAAATTCAGCTGGAGTATATCAGACACAGATGAACCTACACACTAAATCCCCTCTTTCCCTCCTTCCTTTCTTTATTCCTTCCCATTTCTTTTCTTCTTTCCTTCTCATTTCTTTTCTTCCTGTCTCCCTTTCTCTCTCGCTTTTCCTTACCATCTTTCAAACACATTTATTGGTGGTTTTTTTTTTTTTTCCTGTTTCATCTTCTGCTAAGGCTCTCCCAGCTTTGGCTGAGTACAACCCCGCACCTACCTCTATGGTTTCATTCTACCTCTATGCCAAATTCTACACTTGGACTGAAATAAGAGTTAAATTTGGAGCAGATCAGGCAGTAAGAAAAGAGTAAGACAATGGTCCCCTTCACGGTACCTTCCGCATGTGGCACAAAGGCTATGGCAGCTCCTGGATCAATGGAATAATTGAAAAGTTCTCTCCAGACTCTACTCATTCCCCTGAAACTCTCACCGATTACTTTCCCTCCCCCACTGACCATAACTCTCCTCCACTGTAGAAACCTGGAAATCATTTATGTCCATACTTGTGTGCTCTCTCATCTGTCATTTACCAAACACCAGTCATTTATACTGCAGTAAACAGTACATTAGCCACTAGACAGCTTCTAATCTATCATCCCTTTTGTTTGATCCACTTTATCTATTCAACAGAGAAGTTGCTTACAAAGACTTCCCCTTGCTAATGAGGAGTCAGACTAACCTTGCTCACAGTTTTTTCTTGGGCAAGGTGGGTGGAGGATGTTGCAAAGCCCACGTGTGACCTCCCTGCTGTTTGTGATTTTTCTTTCCAGACTCCAGTGGAGATAAGATGCTCAAAGAATACTGAAGAAAAGCACCAAAATGTAGAAGTAGACCATTAGGCCATTCAATGGTAGAAGTAATCATTTGATTTCAGTACCTTATGTTACCAGCTGAGCCCTGCAAAAACCTGCAGAATATAACAAATAAGAAGAGAGATAGAGTCATCATGTTTTCCAGTGGCCAGAGTAGCTGAGTTAGGTATGATAGGTATGAGGGTTCTGGTCTTGTTTCTACCATTAACTTTGAGCACATCTGAACACAATAATAATAGCCCACATTTATTGGACATTTTGAATATGCCATGGTAAAAAATTTGCATATATTACCTCAAATTTTCTTCATAAGAACTCTACGAAATAGACAATATTATCATCTTCACTGTATAAATTAGAAACATGAGTTACACAGAGGTTAAGCTACCTGCCCAAGGCTACACAGCTAGTAACTGGTGAGCCAAAAATTTATATTCTAGTCCATCCATCTCCAAAGATAACTTCTAAAGTAAGTTTTGAATGTTGTGTGGGGGAAAGGAGAGGACTGGTGGATTCACATCTTCCTTTGGATTTAATAAAAGTTATGCAACTTCTTCCTTAGAATATAACATATGCAAAGAAAAGACATACAACATGCCAGGAAGTCCACAGACTTGAACTTGGCAGCAACATTCTTTTCAGAGCTGAAGTTCAAGGACCCTGTGCTTCTCATGTCTGACCCCGTATATGTAGTTAATTTGGTGGCTTGGCCCTTAACTAAAGAGGACATTACATTTCAGAAGCCTAGATCCAGACTGTACTATATATGCCATGGTCATATTTCAAGCAAGTGACAGCTAACTGGTATCACACAGCAGCAACCTTCAATTCATATTAACCTGCACTGGCATTATAACCAGCAACTGGAGGTAACAGATTCTTTATTCTAGATCTAATTCTGCATCTCCAAGCCATCTAGTCCCCCAGCTGTTCCCTTTTCTGTTTTGCTTTGTTTCATAAAGATAGTCATTTAACTTCCCGTCATCTTCAGCTCCTAATTGCCATAACCAGATGGAATAACTCACTGCTGGGTGAATCTGAGACTATTTCATTCTGTGACATTGACCGAGAGAGTCCATGTCCCCATAGGAGAATTCTGATTAAATCACTTGGTTACTATTCCCCCTAACATCTGGCAGGGTTTTGCTCTGCTTTTTATCGAACGAAAATGAAGAATCTATGGCTTTTTAACATATTCCAAGTAAATATACACATAAGTAAAGTTTTTAATTAAAAAATCCACAGATATAGGCGTCTGTGCCTACATTTTTTAAAGCACTTTGATAGAATACACAAAAAATTGTGTTCTGCTTTTGGGGGGAGTGGGAGTGGGTGGGCTAAGAATGTGCTCTGCCATATATATATTTCTGGGATCATACATGATTCTTGCACATGTGTCTCTTTTGCAGATCCTGCTAATTGGATATACTCTGCCATTCTCTCCCGCCAAGTGTCACTTTTCAGAAGCAGGGTTCTTCTGTGTGATTTGAAGTGATGGCACTGTAGAGCTGATGGGCCCACAAATTGTTATTGATCCTCATTAAACACCTGAGATGTGTGAGTTATTTTCACATACCTCAGTATCCAGGGGTTAACACCTTGACAAACAGAGATTTCCTTTCCACTCAATTGCAAGATAAAGAAATCTTAAACACTTCTGCAGTTCTGTTAATGGGGGAATATTTTTGCCTATTGAAAAAAGTTTATGGGACAAGTTTTGTTTTTTGTTTGTTTACTTGTTTTATTGTCTTTAGGATTTTGCCCACATAAACCAGAGCCGCAAATGGAAGAAGGTAAAAGAAACGTTTGGTGAGCACTTTCTATGTGCCACTTAACAACTGGCTGTGAATTTTACCTCTTTTGATGATTGATAGCTCTAAGAGGCAGTGTTATACCTAAGCCAAATGTTCAGATGAGAAAATCTCAGGAAAATAAGTCACTTACCCAAGACCACCTGGCTTTAAGGAGATAGTGCCAATATTCAATAACAAGCCAATCTGATTCTAGTATTCACATGTCTTTTTCTCTCTCCAATGTCTCTCCCATCAAAAAAGAATGAAACATTACATGAATGTAAGGATTTGTTCATTAAGCTTTGCTGTGGCTGATACTATAGACTCACTCACTTAAGGCTTTTTTTTTTTAAACAAGGTCTCATTCTGTCACTCAAGCTGGAGTTGTAGTACAGTGGCATGATCATGGCTCATCTTAGACTCAAACTCCTGGGCTCAAGCAATTCTCCTGCCTCAGCCTCCCAAATAGCTGTGACTACAGGCATGCACTACCATGCCTGGCTAATCTTTTCTATTTTTTGTAGAAATGGGGGTTCTCACTTTGTTGCCCAGGCTGGCCTTGAACTCCTGGCCTGAAGCAATCAGCCTCTCAAAATCCTGGGATTACAGGCATGAGACACTGCATCCAGCCAAGGTTAATTCTTGATCACATTTTCCCAGTCTTACTTGCCTCGTAGAAACTTAAAAGCCCAAACTCAATTTTCTAGCTTCCCTTGCAGCTAGTGGTAATGTGCTACATAAGTAATTCTGACCAGTACTGACCAAATCCAGGCATTTCCTCCTTCCTGGAGGTGCAGCAACTATACAGTGACTTGGAGGCAATACACTGGAAGCACATACATCAAAAGATGATGAAGCAAAAAGAGAGAAAGAGTGTAGCTCCCTCCCAAATGGCATAAGTGAGCATCTGTCTCACCCTGGCCTGCATACATTTTGACTTCTTGCTATTTAAGACCATTAACCTCTACTGGTTAAGCCAACAACATTAGTTGTGTTTTCTGTCAGTTGCAGCTAAACACAGTCACTAATCACCAAAGAAAATAACCCAACCTCAGTAAGGGGCACCTTCTGTAAGATAAACAGTTTCTATTGAAAGACTATATAAAATGGACCATTTTATAGACCTTTCAAGTTTAGAGAAAATGTTCAAGAGGGAAAGATCAATATGCCAGAAGAAGGGAAGATAAATTTCACAGTGAAGGGAGAAATTGATCTGGATCTTTTAGAAAGCATAGGAAAGGAGGAAGCCCTTCAAGTGGGGCACATAGTGTGAGAGACAAGGTATCAAGAGAACATACCTGGCACAGGGATAGTGACTTCAGGCTCAGGGATAGTGACTTCAGCCATATGGCTGAAATAAAGTTGGATCAATAAGGTGGCGTGGATTACACAGGACTGAGAAGCCAGTGTTCAGAATATGACAATTAAGTTGAGACACAACAGAGAATTCCATGCAGTAAGATGGTAGCTACATGTCAAAATGTTATTTAATGCAATAAATCCAATAGCAGTGCATAAACTGGCTAATGTAGGGAGCATTTGGAGGCTGAAGACCAACAGAAAAGTACAACAGTCTAGCTGTAAAAGGATAAAGACCCTGTGAGAAGAAAGGAGTTGGGTTAGAAACTAACGAGTATGTTATAAAGACTGCCAAGAAGTATTCCACAGGACTTAAGGAGAAAATGAGTGGGAATAATAGAAGATGGTGATAAAATTTCTAGGAGAGGAGAATAGTCAAATGTTTTTACAAAAACAGTAAATGGTGAGAAAGGAGAAACGGCTTTATAGGCAGTCTGAGGAAGGGCTGTCCTAGCTTTTCATGTGTACTGTGGGACATCAGACGTCTTTGAGTCTCAGTGTTTTCATCATAAAGTAGAGGGACTAACTCTTTAAACTGTTGTCTTAGAGATGACATATTTAATAGTTGCTCAATACATATTTCCCATTCATGCTATTCTTATTGACAAATGGAGAAAGGAGAGGAGCTATCTTGTCTGTAAAGCAAGAATGTGCTGATGAGTATGATTTTTATAATTTTTGAGAAACTGACAGAACACATATCAGGGTACCAAAGATGTTTAAAGATAACTATAGCATTATACAGATTACAGTGCTTTACCAACCTCTGAAAAGTCATCATTATCATATGTCTCTACAGATCATAGGGAGAATGACCACCACGCTGTGGTAAGAGGCTCTGAACTGCTGGGTTCTCCATAAATCTTAGCTGCCCACAAAACTTACCCCTACTTTCGACTCTAATGCCTAATTGAGATGATCTCACCTTTCTCTCTGTCTCTCTCTCGCACGCGCGCACACGCACACGCGTGTGTGTGTGTGTGTGTGTGTGTGTGTGTGTGTAAGGATCATGACCTAGAATATGTGGATGTGACATGACATTATCACAGAGCCATCAGTCATTCACTCTATGATCTATGGGTTACATTTTATGTATTTAAAAACCTGAATTTGAGAGAAAAGGAAGAAGAAAAGAGAGGTCAAGAGATGGGGAAGGGAAAGAAAGAGGCTTCCCAGGGACAGCCCAAAGTTCTAAGATATGGTGTTTGAAATCCTCTGTACATAAGAATGGATCTCAAGTATGAGCTGCAAATGGAGAAGCAGAGGCTTACATTATTTTGAGCACCAATGATGTGCCAGACACTGTTCTAGTGATTCACCTACTTCGGCTTATTTTAACATTGCTTGTATACACTGAATGATTCCTGGGAAGTGCTAAAATATAAAACAAGAGGACATCAGCCACTTGAAGTCTGAATTTTGTCCTGGCTGTCCCCTCCACTCTCGAAGCCTTTATCACAACTCCAGCATCCCTCACTTTACTTAATCCCAATACAAGTATCTCTTCCTCTGGGAAGTCTTCCCATGTCCGGCTCTTTCTCTCTTTACCTGCTTTATTTTTCTTCAGAAAGTGCTTAGATTTTGTTATATTGTATATATTTATTTGTTTATGATCTATCTCTCTTGCTCAACATTAGCTCCACAAGATCTGATAGGCTTGGACTATTGTGCTAGTTCCTGTAACCACAGTACCTGAGAGAGGGAGAGGACCAAATCTTACCATTAGACCACCAGAGATGCTCCTAGGATCTTGAATATGACTGGGCACAGAGTAAGTTCTGAACTCCTATTTTGAGAAATACACCTAACTCTCAAAGACACTTAAGACTTCATCTTCCACTTTTAGATAACATCACCCTCCACTTTTAGAAAACAACATTTACCAAAAATTGTCAATCCCTACAAGTCAAACAATGTCACCCAGGAAGCAGGAAAAAAATGGCAAAAGAGCTGTTGTTGAGGTCCATGCCTATGTCCATCGACTGGAATGCTTAGCAGGAGAAGTGCCCAGAAGTACACACCAGCTTTAATTTCTTCCCTGTGGATTCTTGGCAACTGGGAAACCACTACTTTTCCTTTCCAAATGGATTTTATGCAGTTGACACTCACTTAAAAGTCCTCTACTCTCAGCTCTATAATCAATGACTGATTCCCTAATCCAAGGTAATATGAGTTCTGATTAAGGCTAATGAAGACATGGTAAGCCCAAACCCCATTTGCAGCACACAGTACCATTAGGGAAGATTAATCACATTTTAACCAGCACTTCTATATTTTGGCTCCAAGCAGCCAAAAAGGAGAGGGAAGGATCTATCACCTCATCTAAGCAACACCAAATGCTGCTACAGCCAATCAATATGTCAGGGAAACATGGACCCTCTGCAGCAGGGGAGCATGGGAAGGAAAACACAAGGGTGTTCATATAAATATGGAGACAAGCTTCCATGTGGCAGTAGAAAACAGTATGTGTGTTGCAAAAGTCACCGTTGGAGGTTTTTGTGATTAGGTGTATGTTCCCAATAACACAGCCCTAGAAATCTTGCTTTGGGTCCATCAATGAGCAACTCCACCAATCTTTCTTTTTATATATAACATCTTAGAAGACAGAAGCAATGTTTATTTCAGTTGCGTATTTTGGAAGTGACAATTATAGAACCTAAAACATAGATATAACCTATAAGAGAAGACTCAGGAAGAGTTTATTAAATTTCTATTTGCATGTGGTACATTGGACTAGCTCATGATTTTTTTTTAGCTCTGATTCTTTTCTTCCTAAAGCCTGCAATAAACCTGGAAAATAATTACATGTGGCAGTATCTATTGCCCTACTTTTAAATTCCCTTAAAATGTGTTAAAAGATTGTTTAGCCAGAATATGTAGGACTTGACCTATTCTGGGTTCACAGTATTTCTGGAGTCTATGTTCCTTAACTTCAAAAAAAAAAAAGGACGCAACTAACAACTTCACATAAAATATATTTTTGTACAATTATAGTTCAGTGTCTTGAACAGCTGCTGCCTGCCAAAATGCACAAAGAACCAAGAACAGTTGCAGATCATGTACCACCACTGAGACTATTACAACCTTACCATCTTGCCCGAGTCTTAACTCACTCATCTCTGCAACACACCCCAGGCTGACACTGCTGACCTTTACAACCTGGCAGATGACGTCACCTCCATCAATGAATTCTCCACTCGTTACATGGCATGGATTGGAACAAATGCATGATCATGTTTAAAATAGACTCTTTATAAGAGTTCTATTGTGTGATGCTTCCGGTGTTTAGCCTCTACCGGGCCAATTTTCTAATTATTCATATAACCCTGCATTTCTGAATTAAGAACCCATTGTTTGGGCCACTTCTTGTGGTGCTTATCACATTCAATCTAGTATTAGAGCAAATTGCATACTCCCATCCTCTCCACTAGATTGTACACTCTTGAAGCAGGACTGAATCATATCCACCCATAGATCCCCTGAAATGCCTGGCACTCTCCAAGTGAATAGAGGCACTTAATAAACATCAGTAGAATTAGATTTTTTGAAGAGACCATACATCAAAAGAAGTAAAATGAAATTAATTTAATTGAAGCTTATTAAAATGCGCTTTCTCCTCTCCCTTCACTGCACAGGAAATTCAAGCCAGCAAGAGCTGAAGAGCATCTCTAGTATTGAAACTAAAGGGTATTGTTTTTGTCAGCCTGTTGCTGTAGGTAGATGACATGATGGTGTTTAGGGTCCCAAACCTGCACTCGCAAACTCAAAATTTACCTTAGCAAGCTGGGTGACCCTAAGAAAATCCTTAGTATCAGCGAACTTCAGCCTCCTTGTCAGCTTACAGTATAGTTGTAAGGAATTTCAGTGGGATAATATAGATATCAAGCGTCCATCCTAGTCCCTGGATCACAGGGAGCATATGGCTACAAAAGTTACCAACTACTTCCTGCAGCTAGAATTAAGCTCCACTGTGATAGTACCTGAATCTAAACTTTACACCATTAAATAGCACTGTATCAAGATAACACACATATACTAGAAACTCAATATTTAATGAAAATTTTAAAAAAGACCCTCACATTCCAGAATCAAAGAGGGGAAGTCAAAGAGTATTTAACATTACATTCAGATTGCTTATGAACTGGCACGGATGGATGAAGAGTGGTGTGTGTGTGTGTGTGTGTGTGATGCAAGCATAGGCAGAGTGCATTTGTTAAACAGAGGTTGGTTCATTGGTGTGAACTCAGAAAACCCTGCAATATGCACAATGTGATGAATGGTTGTTTCTATGGAGATGCCCGTGTGTAATAAATGGAGTAAATGGCTTACTTCACCTAAGATTAAAAAAAGAACAAACTTTGTTTTATAGAAGTCCATTGATGGGTTTCAGCTCCTATTCATCCTAATTCAAAATTCCACCTCTCTGCTCAAGTTCACCACCCTGCACCCTCAATCTCGGCCAAAAACTCTGCCATACATTTCGTTAGAAACCTTGAAGCCCCCCTAGTCTTACCCACATCCAGTGTTTCTCTCTTTGCCTTGCATGTGGTATTCATCCTCTTTTCAAGAACAAACCATCCATCCACCTTGGATTTCATTCGCTCCAGCCTCCCTCATGACCATGGTCTGTCAGTTATCATCTCTCTCCTAAATGTTTACCTGTCTCTTTTCCTTCTGTCTAGGTGCACAACTGATTCTTTAAATCCCCTTTTAATCCATGTCACCCTTTGGTTACAGCCTGGTCTTGACTGCCCTTATTGCTTTCCCCAGGACATTCCTGAATCTGCTTTTTCACGAGTCCACTGGCACTGGTCTTGCTTTCTTACTAAGGTGATCTCCCACTTGCCAGACTCAGGAAACATCCTTCACAATTGTCTTCCCAGCCCTCTCAGCTGCATTTGACAATGAAGATTACTTCCCTCTTGGTAAACTCTATTCCATTGGCCTCTGTGTCACTCAGATGCTCCAATTCTTCTACACCATTCTGAGTTCCATTCCTGTATCCACCAAGGTCTCTGCTTCCTCTCAAGCACAGGCTCTTTTCCTCACTTCATTCAATCTGTCATCAAATGTCCCTTCCTCCCAGAAGTCTTCCTCAACCACATGATCCCTGGCCTTGCTCTTTCTCTCCTTATCATACTTTGTCTTCGTAGCACTTTTCACCATCTTTCATTCCATGATATAAGTTTATTCATTGATTATCTGTCTTTCCCACTTCAATCAAGTAAGTCAGATATTAGGTTATGTGAAAAGATGCATAATCCTTGAATTTACAACCTAGAGAGTAAGATTAAATATGAGCAAATAATAAGAGCAGTTACCATTAATTGAACCCTCAATAAGTAGGAGGTATTGGAAGAGGCTTCCAACTGGAAGATGCAGGTCCTCAACTCACCCTATAGACCAGACACCCCATCTCAAGAGTTTACTATCATCATGAAGAGACTCAGTGTCAAGGGTCACTGACTACCAGAAGGGAGCCACAGTAGGACTACTCTTTCCAAAGTGCTTTTTCCTACATTATCTGTGCTAAACAAATGTGAGCAGTCATTATCATAATAGAGATCAGAAAAGAAAAATATTTTTTCCAGCTCTGGTAGTCAGAGAAAGTCTTTACTAAGGGAGGAGATAAAAATTAAACAGTCCTGAAGGATGACAAGTGGAGAAAAGAAGGGGAAACAGAGGTTTGATCTGCAGCTAAAATTTCTGGGAGCTGGGGTAGGGGTGCTCAGTAGCCTGGAAGCACCTAGATATTTCTTCACCCTTGGATTGGAGAAAGATAATTTTAATTCTTAAAAAGCTTAAAAAGACAATTTGTTCTCTTGGAGGCAAATATTGAGACACTAGCAATAGTTTTATTGTGCTACTTTAAAACACCTAAGATAGGAAAGAAAAAGAGAATCAGAGATGTCAGGATGAGTTTATTTACTACCTACTAATTATTGATTCACATATTCACTCTGCATGCATTTATTAGTATACTAGTCTCTGTAAAGAAGAGTGAGAGAGAGGAGGAAGAATAAAACACTGTCCAGAGGAACCCATAATCCTGTAGCAATAAAATAAATTAGTGTAAAAAGATGATAACATAAAATTATTGTCAGAGGAATGTAAATGAAGGTCTCTGGGATCCCGGAAAGTGGAGAAATCACTTCCTCTGGTGCACACAGAGGAGGCAGGGAGAAGAAGGAGTGAGGGAGACTGGTGTCAGAGAAAAGTCCATTTCTCCCCTCAAGCCTTCCTTGTGTTTGGTGTGTCTTCTTATTGTTTTTTTCTTATTTCTAACTTTCTCTCTTTCTTTACCAAATCCTTTCACCATAAGAAGTGCCTACTGAAGAGTCATAAAAGGGTCACCTTTGATGAAAAGGACTCCTAATTGTTTGTCGGTTCTTTATCACAGAAGAACATACCCAGATTTGCCATGTATGGTGCCAAACAGGTTTCACTAGGTACTGAGAAGAAATCCCCACAAACTGGTTTTCAGGTGCTTCTGTGGAGAGAAACATCAGTTCCTCATAACCTTTCAACGCAGACCATTGTTTAATTCCCAAACTCTTTGCCCATTGTCAACTGAAAATCTCCCTCATCAAACATCTAAGCTACTTGAACTACAATGGGAATTTGCTTTAGTAACCCTTGGTGTATTGAGTTGACCTTAGTCCTAGGTGGGACCTGATCATTTCTTGTCCAAATTGACTTTCCCCACCTCTCCTCCAAGCCATCTGAATAACTTCCCTAACTCCAAAGCCTGCAGGCAGGACTAGCAGAGTCAGCCCCATGATGGAATATTATATATAAAGTAGATAATAGATATGAGAAAAGGAGAAAAGCGACAAGACGAAAAAGTGTGAGGGAGGGGTGGACCAGGTAGGACAATTTTCATCTTGAATGAGTCTTTCTAAGTGGATGGAGCTATCTTATATGTTGTTGTAACCCATAGCATCATGGCAGGGCTAGATAACGTCTTGTAGAAAGGGATGGATGAGCACCCACCTTGTGGTACACCGCTGACCTGCACATTTTTTAGGGAGGGGGCAGTCATCTGATCCACTCAATTCATAGTTCAGTCCATTTATAAAGACATCTGCTCCTGCCTAGGTTACCAAGAAGGCTCAACACCAATCTTAAGAATCAAGCAATTGTAGATAGAAATTGAAAATGGCCAGCATTCCATTCATTCTACAGATATTTGAGGGTCTCTGTGTTAAGTGCCAGGCTTATAACAATGAATAAGACTGACAGGATGTCTATCATGAAGCTTACATCTGCCCACAAGGCTTTTCATCATTCTCTACTCCAAATGGCCTTGATGCTCTGGAATCAATTCTCTGCCTCCTCTGTCATGTACTCCATGTGTTTGCACCATGCAGCCAGGCTTATGGCTGTTGATGGTATCCTTCCTTGTCAACATACTTCATAGGCCCAGGAGCCTTGGCTGGAGCAGGGAGGGGTTGGAGGGAAAGAAGAAATGCTATTAATTATAGAAAGGTTAAGTCATTTGCTCAGGATCACTCAGTTTGACAATGACAGGGTTAAATGAAAAGTCCCCAAATCCCCCATATTAGGTTAAATTTTTCTGCTATATGTACCTGTGGCACCTTGAATCTCTCTTTTTTAACAGTTGTCACTCTTGCGGCTATGTACTTAGAGACTGTGTTCTCCACCAGATTACAGCCTCTGCTAGTGATGGTACCATGCCTATCATTTTCACTGTGCTAGTCCTGTATTTAGCATGCTCTTGGTGTAGAATAGGAGGACAAAAATATTTGTTGAATTTATTCCAAATTATTGGGCACCCAGAAAGTTTAAATTTACTGTCTATGGCCGGGTGCAGTGGCTCAAGCCTGAAATCCCAGCACTTTGGGGGATCAAGACGAGAGGATTGCCTGAGCCCAGGGGTTCAAGACCTATCTGGGCAACTTGGTGCGACCTCGTCTCTACAATACATTTAAAAAAAAAAAAAAATTAGCCAGGCATGGTAGCACACTTCTGTAATTCCGGCTACTTGGAAGGCTGAGGCAGAAGGATTGCCTGAGCTCTGCAGGTCGACGCTGGAGTAGCTGTGGGCATGCCACTGTACTCCAACCTGGGTGACAGAGTAAGACTCCAACTAAAAAAAAAAAAAAAAAAAAAAAAAATTATTGTCTATTTTAAGTGGTTTCCTAAATCTAAAACTATTTCCTTTATACAAAATGCTTTTTTGAGGCTGGAGACCAAGCATCAGTGAAAGAAAGGGCCTAGGACTCAAGGCAGATTTTAGGGAAAAGGAAATCTTCTAAATAAAAACAAAAATAAATTGAGCCAGAAGTGTGAATAAAGGTGTCCTCGGTGTATAATAAAGTGAGCCCGCATGGGCTCAGAGGTCCCAAGTGTATGATAACATAGATTCCCTCCCCACTGCACAAAGCTGCTTGTGTCAGGTCCTGCCACTCCACAGAAAGCTCCTTTGACTTGTGGCTGCTGCATCAGGCAGAAAGAGGAGAAAAAGGGCACAAGGGGACATGAGCAAGTTGAGAAAGGGACAGACACTTACTTTGGAAAGTCCCTAAAAGTCAAGGAGGACTGCCCTTTCAGATCTGACACTCCCCACTTGAGATAGCCCTACGAAAGGAAGGAGTAGAACGAGTCAATTAGAGGACAGGACAGCCACCCATACTAGAGAGGGCCAGAAATCCTGAGTTTGGATAGAATTTACACCCTGTCCAGGGAATCTAAGAGAATCAGAAGGAAACGGCTTCTTTCTGTAGGGTGTCATTTACTGGTTGGACTACTGTGCTTGAATGTGCTTCAGAAGCCCATATCACAGGGCAAAGCTACTGACCACTGGGTAGAAGACAAGGCCCTTCTGTTTTTTTAATTTTTTTCTTTTTTTTTTTCAGTCTTTTTTTTTTTTATTTTAAAGATGTGGGGTACGATTGAGAGTTAGGTATACAAATGTTCATTATGCAGATGCCCTTGTTGATGAGATGTGCCCCTTACTCCGCTGGCAGTTTCCCACTACTGCCAATCCCTTTCTTATAGTATTACGATAGTTGTTCAAGGTCCACTTATGAGTGAGAACATATGGTACTCTGTTCTTTGTTTCTGTGATAGATCACTGAGCATGATAGACGCTAAATCCATCCAAGTTACTGTGAAGTTCATATGTAAGACAAGGCCTTTCTATGTCATGATTCCAAGTGCGAATCTTCTTGGGATGAGCCAGACCGTAGGATAGAAATTAAAGACTAGTATGGTAGGCCTTAGAATGGAGAGAGGGAAATCCTTCTTGAGACTTTGCTCTTTTTACTTGGGGCTTAGAATACGAGTCATGCTTAAGGATCTAAGGCAAAGCTAGCCTCCAACTGGGAGAAAGCCTTGTAGGGACCTGCCAGGGAGAACCAAGCCCCATTGGCTCTCTCTCTGAAGAGCCATAGCTAGTAGCCAACATGCCTCCCTCCTATGATTCCTAATCTATCAGAGGAGTCTTAAACACTGCCGTCCGTCTCAACTATAGTTTGCAGAATTGGGGGAAAGGTCTACGGTCGACAGCTTGACCAGGCAGCAGAAGGAAGAATGTTGTTTCTTGAAGTTGATGCAACGGTGGCAACAGAGAATGGGGATTCTCGGGGATAAAGAGAAGTCCAGCAGCCCCTAACCACATGAAGACTGTCACTTTTCAACCCTCTTTAGAGAAAGATGGTGCCAGCCATCATTGATACTGACAGAATAGATTTCATCAAGGACTTGGAGACGAACTTTTGATTCAGTGACCTGTGAAAAGTCCTGGTGTCGTAAATCCCATGAGAGCAGGGAAGATTTTTGTCTTGTTTTCCATTTTATCTCTAGTGCCAAATACAGTAATAGGAAGTTTATAACTAGTTGATGAACAAACTAATAATTGAATCTTTTATTTTACCTTGTATATCAGTAACAACAGTTGTGAATAAATGAAAGTTAAAATCAACATTTACTTTAGATATACATATATGTCATGTAAGGTGGTTACTTACCAAATGTCATATATTTGATGGCCAACAAAGTGATGATTTAGAAGAATAGGTAAATTCTGTAACTAAATTATTAAGGGAAAAGCAAAGTGAGTTTAATAAAGACCCTGATTTAGCATTTTATAATCAACAAGGTACTTGGCAAAACCTAATGTGAATAGAAATGCATTCAGCATTTTAAAGACAAAAGCTTCTTTGGAAGAAGTTAATAATCCCTTTGAGAGCACTGCCTACCCAGAAAGCGAAGTGGGCTATTACTGGAATTTAGTTTTGTTTTAGCAGGTACTGAATACCAACATTGTATAAGTCGTTTTGGTACACATAGAATTAGTCAGAAAATTGGTCTGCTTAAATCCTGCCACTTCAGCAGAACAAAGAAAATCAGAGATAGATACACAAAGAATAGAATAAATCACAATGGTCACAATCTGTGTTTTTGGTAAGCCATTATTGTATTCATGCAATAAAGACATGTTGACCTTCTTTTAAAACCACATTTTAATTTGGGAAGAATTTACAAGTAACGATTCAGGAACCCTTTCTGACTTGTTGTAAATTTGACTATACATATTCTTACTGAGTGAATTTCATATAGGCAAAGCTGGGAAGTCCCTGAGCTAAATCTTGACCACTAAACACAGACATACATACGCACTATGCTCCTCGCCATCTTCAAAGACAGTAAGACAGGCAGAGAACGCAGGACTCAGAATCAGTGTCAAAAAACAACACTATGAATTCTGCTTGCAAAATGCTGAAGGAAATATACTTAGCCGAGTTTAAATAAGTATGTTCATAATTAAACCCTTCCAAGGCCTCTCTGTCCACAGTTTGAGGAGGAAAAATGTAGAAAATGGCAAGCAATCCTTAAATCATTAAGCCAAGCTCATCTGCTCTTGTTAATCACTTCTTCAGGAGCCTGGAAAGTTCCAGAAGGATAGTCAAGATCTACCATCCCTGGGATGAAAAGGCCTTGATAGATGGTCAATCTGCATAGACTCTGGATCCAGATGGTTTCCTGGGGCAACACACCTGCTCTGTGGGAATCTCCTGTACTCTAAAGCAGAGATGAATGACATACCTTTTCATGCGGCTGCAGGGGGAACAATGAGAGCCTTCTTCAAAGTCTCTCCTGTACCTTCTAGAAAAACAGCTCACACTCTGCTTAGTACTCAAAGACCCTAATTCTGGCCCCTACCTACATTCTCAGTTTCCAACTCCTTCCCACAGGAACATGATCCTGCTCCAGGTTACTAGATGCTTGCAATTCCCACGATCATCCTGCGCCTCATGCCTTTTCACATTCTATGCCCTCTGCCAATCCCTCTCCCTTTCCTCTCTTCCCAGACCAGTCATCCTTTCAGACTCATTTTGTGTGTGTCTTACTAGCAGTTCTATCTTAAGTCAATGTCCACTTCATGTTCTCTAGGCACCCCACCTCCTTTTGGTAATCGGTGCAAACGACCAACACAATCTTGGGTTTACATCTATTTCCCAAACTGCAACATCTTTGAGGGACTCAGTGTATATTTCACCTCCAACTTCACCCTGCTCAGCACACAGCAGACATTCAAAAGTGGGTAAATCAATAAAAATTATTTCATAGCCAAACCAGCTGGGACACTTTTCTGCTTATTTTACCCACTACTATCTCCATTATCATGTTATCTCAGAAAATTACTACCTGGTGACAGGATCTTCCTCATGATTGTCAAAAAAATAAAGCCTTTGCTTGATAAAGAAAAGGCAATTCAGTTTATAGGTAAAACAATTGATTTGTTTTACTGAATTTGGACTCACAATATTTATTCTCTCATCCAACTTCTTTTTTCTTTTCTTTTTTTTTTGAGTTGGAGTCTCACTCTGTCGCCCAGACTGGAGTGCAGTGGCATGCTCCCAGCCACTGCAGCCTCAACCTGCTGGGCTCCGGCGATCCTTCCGCCTCAGCCTTCCAAGTAGCCGGAACTACAGGCACGCGCTACCACACCCGGCTAATTTTTGATTTATTGTGGAGACGAGATCTTGCCAAGTTGCCCGGGCGGGTCTCGAACCCGCAGTCTCAGGCAATCCACTCGCCTTGGCCTCCCAAGGTGCTGGGATTACAGGTTGAGCCACTGAGCCCGGCCCAACTTCTTTTTTCGGACCCCGGTCCTCTTTGATGTCAACGTGTTTAGACCATTGTCCCCTGATCTTTTTGTCCCCACTGACATTAAGATGTAAGAATAAAATCGCTTGCTGGGCTGTGTACATTCCCAGAGCAATCTCGTAGATGAGGTGCTTACTGTGGACATCCAAATGACATGGTTTCAGTCACTTCCCGTGACTTGCCCACTCTGTAGGAGAAAAGACTTATTACAAGTGTAGCCTTTTGAGATAATATGCAGATAAGATAACTTAGCCAGTCGCTTAGCTATTGACGTTCTTCTCCAAAATTAGTGAATATAATTTACTGTAAGAAAGTTGAAAAATAAGTATTCAAGTTTTTCAAATAGGTTTAATCATCTTGGTTATAAACAGGGATAATGATGGTGAAAACCCAATTGAAAACCCAACTGGCACAATCCCCTTAATCAACCTTAAATTGGGCTTTTTCCCGGACTAATAGGTAGAATAAAAAAAGAAAAGATGGGAAAAAACAAAAAAAAACCCAAAAAACCCAGTCCATAAAATTAACCTGTGAGGCCAAAGCACCACCTAGTGGAAGAAATGGAAAACAACCGCATTTAAACAGGATCTTTTAAAACCCAACAAATGTTTTACTGGATCACCAGTCTCTCAGTATCTAGTGAATTTACAAGTCATTCTTTTAAACGCATGCTAAAAATTAATTTCAGGCTTACAAAGAAAGAACAAACAACAACTTCTTTTATTATCTCCCAAACCTGTTAACACAAACACTTGGGGCCTCTACGTAAATAGAGACATGTGGGTTGCCCACCATCTGTGTGCGATGCTGTTTGCCAAGTATCCTCTTATAGCAATTGGCAGCGCCATGACCAGAGTTCCTGGCCATCTAGACCTTCTCTAGGATTTTATCACTCTCTGGGATGATGGTACCATCACAGTTCTAGTCTGTGCCACAGTATATGGAAAGACGATACAGTAACTGCTAAAAAGATGGGTTTCTCATAGACACACCTGGATTTGAATTCCAGACTCCTACTCCCTCACTGTGTAGTATATGGGCCAGATACCTCAATTCTTGTATCTCAGTCTCCTTTGCCATTATAAAAGGAGCAACAATAATATCTACTTGCTTGGGTAATGATAACAGCTACTTAAAGATTGTTACAGAAATCAGATAAGAGAATATACATAACCCATCATTGTATCTAAAATTAGAAAATGTTTCATAAATATTTCTTATAAGTTTTGCTGTTATTTTTATTATTCTCTCTAATGTCTTCCTCATCATTTCAATAAGTATAGAACACAATCTGTGAATTAGGCTTCTTCTAAGGTAGATACACTCTCCTTTTTTGGATTATGTAATTCTTTAAAGTGCTCACTGGATATATTTCAACAAACCAACTTTAGGATGTTGTTATCAATCTAGGAATGAGTTACACTCCTTTGGGTGCTGGATAAACTCCTGGAAGTATATCATGTATGATGTGCAGATATAACCCAAACAATGGCTGGGTGGGTGGATAGGTGGTTGGATGGTTGCTTTCATAGCACAAAACCCAGCCATGAACTAATACAGAAAAAAAGGGCAATAGTACACTCAAGTCACTATGCTCAAATCTACAGCCAAGGCACTTCCTAAATTTCATTTTCCCTCACTGGATTTAGAAACTACCTTGAACCAATCAAGTAACCCACAACAACATAGGCTAAAAATGAAACATTTAAATGGGTCTAACTAAATGAAGCACTGAAGAAGCAGATATTATAAATGCTGAAGGCTTTTTTGTTGTTTTCCAAATTGCCCAATACTTAGAATAGTTGTGTTTTTTTTTTGTTTTAATGATATGTAAGCATCAGAGCCATTATACACTCCTTACATTGTACATAAGGAATCTATGCATAAGGAATCTATATATTTAAATCAGAGGAAGAAAAATTCCTGCATATTCCTCCAAAAAAGAGGGAGGGACAACACAGGAATATCTTATAGTCCTATAGTGTTTGCTGGCTTATGTTATTTTCTTGCAAAAGCAGTCTTCATTTAACTCCACGGCAGAAGGGAG
The DNA here is from genome assembly GCA_963574415.1 of Tarsius wallacei. Classification (NCBI taxonomy): domain Eukaryota; kingdom Metazoa; phylum Chordata; class Mammalia; order Primates; family Tarsiidae; genus Tarsius; species Tarsius wallacei. The sequence continues at coordinate 19,568 of CAUYQG010057897.1, forward strand.
TGGACCAACCACAGGCATTTATAACAAAGAAACAGATGGCTGAATTGGTCACCTGTCTGCAGAACTTATTCATAGAGAAGAAAATGGGCAACAGAAACTAAATAATTCTTATTTTTTAATAACCTCAAACTACCTTTTTCTGAATAAGATACTTTTCAATCACCGCTGCCAAAAATGGGAGAAAGGACAGAATTTTCCCTAGTGTCCTCATTTGGAAATGGGTGATATGAAATTCTATTTGATTATAACAGATGAACCTTGCTCTGTATACTCTAGAAAATAAGCTGCCTCCCCCATAAAGCACCTCCCTATAGACTTCCTGAGGAAAAGGAGGGCTCTCTGCTGCCCAAGCTTGACAACTGGATTTAACCGTGCCTGGAGGGAGGTAGTCCCTCTGATTCAACATCAGGTTGACTCAGAATCACCGGCACCAATGGCAAATGATTTCAGCATGGTCCCTGGACTCTTAGTAAAGATAACCAAGAAGGAAAATCTCCTGTTTTTAAATACACTTATGACCATTTTTAATCCAGATCTGCATGCCACATGGCCATTTTTTTTTTCTGGAATCTATTTCTCTGTCCACACAGCTCTCAAAACCAATATCGCTAAGAATGGTACTATTCCAGGTATTGATGATTCTTCCCTAGGTCTTATGAAGAGTGATGAAATCAAAACTTGAGAAACACTCAAAACATTCACACTCAATATGTGTTTATAAGATGTACAGAAAGGGGTGTTTTCCCAGGAATAAGCTGGAAGGACTAACAGGAGATCTGAACAGGGTAGGACTGTCTTATGGCTAGGTCCTCAAATCTCTTTAGCAAATATTACACCACCCAACTTGAAGAGCAACAGAAGAAAATGTCAGATTCAACGGAGTCATTGGAATGTAGACCCCAAGTGTTTCCTTTGTACACCACTATTTTGGGGGCAGGGGAGAACGAGAGTAAGTTAAACTGGCAAGCTCACAGTAATTATAATTTTCTTTGAAAAAGAAATTGATAAATCTTCACTTAAATGGTTGGTGCATGAATATTCATTTTATTATTTTTATACTACACACATATTAACACATAAATAGTATTTGTGTTCAATGAACAATTAAAATTTTTAAAAAGAAATAAAAAGTAAGCTACAGTATTGAGAAAATGTGGCAGAATGTTGGCACTTGTTAACAAGAGTGGTGAGTACCTGGGTGTTTAACATTTTCTGTACTTATCTATATGCTTGAAATTTTTCAGAATTTTAAAAATTAAACTGGGCCTTTAAAAAATAACATACTGCTTTTTATTCTAAATTGATATTAGGCGACATTTTTCCAAGGGAGGTAGACTTCATCTTGTGCCCTCCAAGACATGGAATAACTCTTTTGTGAATATCTACACAATTTACAACACAGTGGTAGAATTTATTTCCCAAATGGTAAAACAAAATCACAGAGTAACCTTGCGTTGTCCTGCTTTAGCACTTGACAGAGCCTAAACTTTCTAAGCCAAGAACCAGGAAAATCATAGGATTAAGACAGAGGCAAATAGTAGGCAACCTTGTGCCTCCCTCCTCAGGGGGGGTATGCAACCATAATTTATATGCCCCTCCCACTTAATCCTATCATCAGCACATTTTTGCTGCTTTGTTTTCTGTTGTCCTCAAAAAAAAAGAAAGAATGGTGCCCCTTGAATATTTTAAACTGATAGTTTCCATTTTGAAAATATTATTTAAGACAATTCCTATTGTCAAGAGAATCCTAAAGTAAAAACTCAATTGAAAACAAATCTGTATGTTAACCAGGCAGAGGTGTTGAGGAGTACACAATATGAATAAAGCACAAAGAGATGTGCTTCCAAAGTACTGTAAAAACAAAGAATGGAAATAAGAATAGAAATAATAGACACTGGGGGCATTAATGGGGGGAAGAGAGTTAGGGTTCAGAAACTACCTTTGGGGCACAATCTTCACTATCTGGGGAATGGGCCGTCTGAGACTCAGCCCCCACCACTACACAATATGTCTAGCAACAAATACGCATGTGTACTCCCTGAATCTAAACAAAGAAAAAATTTTTTTAAATGAAGATTAAGATTCCCCCGATGTATTTTCAGTGCTTGCACCAATCAGAAAATAAAGGAAGAATGTTTATGCAGATCCTGGTACATAACTGGAATTAGAGCTGCTATATGGATCGAACACTGAGAACAGATCATCTAAAAAGATGTTACCTTGTTTCCAGCACCTGCAGACACTTTGACAAGAGGAAATGAGAGGCTGCTTTGGGAGGACAAGGAATCTGAAACCAAAAGAACCCAATCATACCTTCTTTCTGCTTCACAGTGCCTCCAGAACCATGGTGAGGGGGCAAAAGTCTGGGAGACATATACAGGCAGAATCTCAGAGTTTGGGATTCAAATCAAGGCACTTGCAGCAACTAGCCTACTGTAACTGAAATCAACAAATCCTTTGCTTAACACTCTTCACTGAAATAGACTTATCAGCCAAAGTATTGCTTCTACCTAGTCACTGGAAAATGGCTGCTGTGGAGAACTCATGGGTAAAAAGCATAGATCTTACAACCCCAACTTTAAAACTCACTGGGTGACCTTGAGCTTCCATAACTCCTTAAATTCCTGAGCTTCAATCAACTCAACAGTAAAATAAGGACAATTTTATCTCCCTGACAGGATTATTCATGACTGTGAAAGGTGTAATATAAATAAAATGTCTGGCATGGTTTAAGGCACAGGGAAAAAAAAAAAAAGTCCAGGACTCTTTTTTCAGAGATGATCCCAGATATGTAACAGGGTTGAATTGTACCCAACATCACTACAGTTGAGGCTTCTCTTCAAAACTAACAATTGACAGAAAAGACGATCCTAGTCAACTACGAGCAGAGCAACTAGTCCATGTTTTAATGTGCATGCCCTGAACACCATTGTTAGAGTATAGCACAGGTATAGTTATCAAAGATGCTTTGGTACTTCTTATACCAAGTTGTGTGTGTGGGGGGGGGTGGATAAAAACCCTGAAAATATTTGATGTACATTATGAATGACTCATGAACTTTTTGGCCAGAATTCTGTAAGATTTACCAAAAAAAGTATCAAAAGATTCTTCTACTGCAGGGGAGGTTGTCTACACACTACAAGTGTTCAGATGTGTCCTTTAAAAAAGAAAAATTACACACATTTCAAACTAAGGCAGAAAACAGTTTTGAACGTTTCAAGCATTTCAGTTTAGCAGTAATGAGGCTGAGGAAGAATCCAAGCCCTCTGGAATTTCTTTCAGCTAGAAGCCTGGAGCCTGGGCACAGTAGCAGAACATATCTGATAGAATTTTCCCTGCATCAGGGAAAAATATGAACTCAGAATGAACTTGTTCTCAGCCATACACAATCAAGAGTATTAAAAGATAATTCAATCACAGAGACTGTAACAGTTCATTCCATTGTAAAGCATACAATAATTATGACATTATATACTTGTAAACCAATGTATGGCTAGACTATTATACACCCTTCAAATAATAAAAGAGGAGGTTTTAATATAAGTGGGGATTTTTAACTTAAAAACCTTTAATTTTAAAAACCTACAAAAGTTAAGTCTAAAAAAAGATAATCAAATTTTACATATCTTAATTGTTTGCCACTTCACCAATTCCTTAAATATTACAATTGGCTTTGCCTCCTGCCTACATGTAGCTTATAGTATATTTTTCAATTTAAGGATAATCCTAAGATTCTCAGCGCTAACACTTTTTTTTTCCCCATTTGCTACAGCTATTGTAAGAGCCCCTGATAGCGTTTTTGCTTTCACCCATACTTCCCAAAAATATGCATCAGACACTATACTAGTGTCTGGTTATTCAGTCATGAACAAATGGGTGTGGCGTCTCCTCTCAACAAGACTTTCAATTGTCTTTCAACTGTTTTTCACACTTTGCCAGAAGGGATCTTTCTAAGGAATAGCTATGTGCCCTTGTTCAAAAAACTTCCATTGCTTCTCTTCCTCTAAAATCTTTTGCCCCCAGACACCTGTGATCAGGACCTCATTTAGGGGACCTCTCTTCACCCTTCACCTTCCCTCTATGCCAATCAAACTTTCCATTCCCTAAACAATCCCTGATTCTTTCTTTCTTTTTTTTTAATCGTCCAGTCCTTGGTCACCTTGGTGTTTCTCTATGTAACATTAAGCTTGAATAGAGCAGGTCATATATTATAATGAAAGAAAAGTACATCAGACTCTGTAAAACGGTACAGGTAGACATGCTGGCTATGTAGGCCACCTTGAGACGGGTTCAGTTTTTAGTGAAGATAGACCAAATACTTAAGTATAAAGTCAACGATAAGAATAAATGTATTTCCTTGCAGAGAACAGAGAATGACTGAGTGCACATATTAAGTTGTTTTCACTCTTTAGGCTACAGCCCAGTAATGTTTACGGTAGAGTTGTGCATTTGCCTCACCAAGTACACATGGGCTTCTGTATAACAGGCTCCTTACTTACTCTGGGGAAACCTATTCCCTCTGCCCTCTACTTCCTGGCTCTTCACCTCAGTTCCAATCAAAATATATAAAGAGAATAAGAGCTAGTGGGACATAATATTACATAAAACACTATTTGAAAAATATCAGCTTAGGATTGCTGACTGTGTGATCTTGAAAAAGTCAGTACTTCCCTGTGAGCCTTATTTTTATATGTGAAATGAGACATAAGTGATGTAGTTATGTATTTATAAGTAAAAATGAAAAAATGATTTATAAACTAATAAGTACATGTAATAAACTAATGTTTCTGTGCCTTGAGTGGCTCATTATAATAGTTTAATCCATAGTACATGCTTCCTGAATAAACCTTTGGTTGTCATCATTACCCAAAGAGTTTCATGTGTTCATCAAAAATATGTTGAACATTTATAATCTGTGAGGTTCTATATAAAGAAGTAGGAATATAAGGGTAAATAAAGCATTGTACCTACTCTACAGTACTCATAGTTGATAGTGGGTCGGAATAATTAACAAATACTTGCTTGACAGGAATAATTAACAAATACTTGCACTACAATGGAGAAATATTTAGTGGGGGAAAAAACAAACAATAAGAAAGCCACTCTTTTTTGAGAACTGACACTGTTCTAAGCAATATGTAAGGAAAATAGTCCTGACTCAAATTAGAAAAGAATTCACACATAGGAAACCATGAACAAATGTAAACTCTACACAAATATTCATTTCATGAAAGGCCCTAGTGAACATATATAGATGAACAAGGTAACGAGGATAAGTCAAAATAGGTAAAGGAAAGTTTAAGGCACATTTGGAGAAGAGAGCTTCCCACAGGTGCTCAGGTTTATAAAAGTGAGCCCTAGCTGTCTTGAAATGTAACATTATGTTTGGAGAAAAGTCCTAAAAAGTCTTAATTTCCATGCTATAGAAATTTGGAGTGTTTAAACATAAAGCCACATTCTGATGCAAAGAAATATAAAGAAAGGCTCACGGCAGATAACTAGTAGTAAATGCCAACTAGCAAAGTAGACAATAGAATATTATTCAATAGAAGGGAAAATGTTCATAATTTAGGGACAAAGCTTCAATTGCCACAAAAAGGAACACATAGAAGGCATTGCCAAGGTAAGAGGGTAGGAATTGGCAGGAATTATTGATGGTAATTACTTAATTATGTGGCAAGCACATAACTTTCTCTAGCCATAAGGAAGGAGCCAAGAAATCAAGCAGAAGAATTTACCTGGAATTTCAATAGTAGATGTCAAGTCATGAGGTGAGGGCTCTGAGTATTCATGGGACCATCACTCATCTTATGAACTAGAAACTCCAGCTGGTTCACACAGACAAGTAAAACCTTTAGACTACTGAGATAGTAGAGTCAGGAGGCTCAAGGCAGTAGACAGGCAAAAACCTAGGAAGCAATAATAGTAAAGGAAACTCTTTGCTAGATGACCAGTCATTTGAGGAAGTCCAGTTATTATGAAAAAAATAACAAAAATTATAGTCAATGCTGGGCTCGGTGGCTCAGCCGGTAATCCCACCACTTTGGGAGGCTGAGGCGAGTGGATTGCCTGAGCCCACGTGTTCGAGACCAGCCCGGGCAACTTGGCGAGACCTCATCTCTACAGTTAAATAATTAGCCTGGTGCAGTAGCATGCGCCTTTACTTTCGGCTGCTTGAAAGGCTGAGACAGAAGGACCACCAGAGCCCAACAGGTCGACACTGGGGTGGCTATGAGGGTGCCACTGCACTCCAGCCTGGGCGACAGAGTAAGACTCCGACTCAAAAAAAAAAAAAAATTGTAGTCATCAAGAACAATGCAAAGAACATAGTGTGATGACGGCTACAAGAGAGAATTTCGGGTTAAAATTGTTTCACATCTCAAGGCCAGTAAATGCTGATGGTGAGGATAAGTGGTCACAGCATACAAAAATGTGACTTTAAAAGAAGAAATATCACTGAACAATGAAATAGAATCATAATCTGCCTCCAGGAAAAATAGGATTAGAAAAAAAAATCCTTGTATCCCACATCTTTAAAATAAAAATTAAAAAAAAAAAAAGAAAAAACAATCCTTCAGTAAAGGAGAGTTTAAGAGATGCTACATCAACCTGGCATGTCTAGATTTTAGTTAGGGCATAGATGCTCAAGTTTGTTCACATAAGAGAAATGCATATCATCAAACAACAGTATGCCCCTCTGATAGTCATTTGTGGTCTGCTACTTATTTGGCATCAAATATTTGTCATCAGAAATATATACTTTTTATATAAACATGCCTACTATGCAAAGACTAAGAAGTAAATCAATCCCACCTTTCCCAAATTGATAAATGGACTATAAAGAGAAAAAAATATTCCTGTGTGAAGAGACTTTACAATGAATTTAAATCTTCATTATCTAAATATTCAAAACTAAATTCTTAAGAACCTTGTTCCCAGGAACAAGAAGAGCCTGAAAGTGTAAATCTCCTGCATCCTTATTCTCAGAAGTGCCAGTTCTTAAGATGGCTGAAATTTTGTTTTTTAATTTTGTCTCTACCAATCTTCTTTTGACACATCTAGCAACCACACTCATCAAATTTTCTTTTCTCAAATACTATCAGCTTCACAGGTTTCATAGAGCTAACACACTGGAATTGATTGTCAAAATTATCATGATTAAGATTTTGGTCTAATCTCCTAGCTGAGCCCATTATGGAGAACTGGAAGGGGATGTAATAATGTTCCTGAGACATGGCTTCTTGTTCAGTCAAACTCCGCTGGAGATCAATATGCAGTCATCTCCCCATAGAAGGCAATAATTTTTCCATTAGACTGCTCAGATAACAAACCAGAAACCTCATAGTTCCCTGTGTTTTTCTGTCAAGAATTTTGCTATGTAGAAGAAATAACAGGTTGGTTGTCAATCTCATGTTTCACGTTAAAGCAGATCAGTATCAAACTTGGCCTGGCCTGGCATTAGAGCCTCAGGCTCAAAGAGTTTTGAATTAGAGAGCAGTGACTATGAAATTATCTACTGTAAATAATCCATTGTGAAAACCAAATTAGATTATATTTTACTCCTTTAAATGAGTGGACTTTAGAGTAAATTAATATCTACAAAGTTAAGATGCATTCAGATTTCTGGTAATAACAGATGCTCTAAAAATTGCTGCTTTTTCCCCTCGGTCTTAGAAGTGACAAGAGCCAAAGATTCACTGGCTATTCATTCTTTATTCTAGGAAAAAACTAAAATCAGAATTTGAGATTACAAAAGGCACCAGAACCCCTCAGGAAGTTCTGGGAAACCTGTGGAAGTACTGTCTTAAAAATCCAGGATATAGTCAGATGTGGTGGTGGGTGTCTATAGTCCCAGTTACTCTGGAGGCTGAGATGGAGGATTGCTTAAGCCCAGGGGTTCAAGGCTGTAATCACACCTCTGAATAGCCATTGCACTCCAGCCTGAACAACCTAGCAAGGCTCCCATCTCTCTAAAGAAAAAAATACGTAAATAAAATTTAGGATATTTACAGAAAAGGTAGTAGGTCTTCTAAAACCTACTTAGGTTTTTGGTTGAATTATATAGAATCAATCAGGAATATATTCAAGTTTAAAGTTAGAATATGCATAACATCTGTGATATTTAAATAATCGAATCCCAATAACCCTACCACCCACACATACCCTCACAAACACAGTTAATCTCTACTCTAGAGGAAACTATAGTCAGCTCAATGCAGGAAAATTGTTTCTCTAGGGAATTCAGTGAATAAACAACAGTGTTAATTAATCTACTCAAAATTTTACTTGCTTTATTTATTGGTGACTTTTTTTTTAAAGGAGATTTTACATTTCTAACATAAGCTGCTACCTGGAACCTTATAAAATCTTACCCAGGCCCAATTCCCTGCTTTGTATTTAATATCTCTAATCCTGTTTATAAAGCCGGGACTTTTTTAAGACTTATATCCTGAGACCGCCTTGTATTAGTCGCCAAATGCCACCAGTTAGGAAGAAAAGGAGCCAGGATTTGAACTAGCCTTTTACTCTTAGGTCCATGCTAACTCCCTCTAGATGCCGAGCCAGGCTGCCTCTTAGTTCTGAAGATAAATGCAGTGGAATTTGGAAGAAGAGATCAACATGGACTTACATGGTCTGAAAAGACTCAAGGGAATAGGTGAGACTTGGGCTGTACCCAAAGGTTGCAGAGGTCCAGAGGAGGGAGCTTTCCAGGGAAGAAGACTACAGCAGCAAGACATGGCATATGATGACCACAGAATATGCTAGTGACAGTAAGAAACCTGACCTTATTAGAGAACTCAGCAAACCATGAATATTCAAGGAAATGTGGTTGAACAGACAGCTTTTCTAATGCAGATACTGGAAGACCTTGAAAGCCAAGTGTAGAGTTTGAACTATATTGAGAGGTGTCCATTGAAGGTTCATAAGCAGAAGAATAAAAAGACAAAAATGTTACTTGGGAAAGTTAATCTGGAACTGGCACACAGGCTAGATTTCAGAAATACGAGTGTGAAAACCAACAGTGAGGAACTCAAAAGACTTTTAGAGAAAACACAGGGGAGAATCATTTTTAACAAACCCAAGTTGCCCAGTTGATTTTCACTACCGTAGCTTCAAGAGAATTTCAAAGCAACTTATTCCTTCCTTTCTTGCTCTAAGTCTGAAGAATCTGCCACCAAAACATACCATGTGACAAGAGATGCAGCTTTAGAAAATATAGCCACAATCAAGCATTACCTAGGAAACCAAATATAACTAAATGCAAAATGCTACCCCACACTGAGAAATAGCTGTGAAATTTGGTTATAGCTGTGTTTAATGTTCATTAAGCTTTATATAATAGGAAAATATGCTAAATTAGTCCAAATGCACATTAAGTAAGTTAGATGTTGAAAATACATGTGGTGTGTTGTGGGATTGGAATAAAACCTCTAACAATATTGAAAGTTCATTTGGCTACACTCTCTTGCTTAAATACATTCTTTTCACTTTTCTGTGTTCTTAGAATTTTTCATGAGTCGAGGACAACAGGAATGTGTCCTTGATGTGGTATATTGAACTATGGGCCCTTTTCCAAAGCTCACCTCACCTAACCCCCATCACCAGCAAGGCACTGATGGGAGCTTTAACCAGCTGCCACACTTGAGTGCCAGCATGAGAGAAACTTATGAAAATTGTAGGTGGGAAGAGGAGAAAGAACACTTATTCTTAAGGATAAATAAATCCCAGATGACACTCCCTGCCTATATCCTTTTCTCAGAGATAAAATTATACCTCAAAAATTGAGAATTCTGGAGGGATAAAGGAGCATTCTGCCAAAATCCACAAAGGCAGACAAATCATTGACCCAAGAAGACATATCACCTTTACAATGACAGAAATACAAGAGTTGCCAGTTGACTGAGATGCAACCAAAAGTTCATGCATGACTTTGTAAGACACAGAAACAAAAGGATATAAAAATTATTTCAGAACCACTGGGAGAAAAATCTAAAGGATGTTTGTATTTATTTACATTATGTATATAAGTTCATGCACTGACTTTTATTTAAGTAAACATGCATTTGGTTTTACTCTCTATGGATATCTGGTTAGAATGGCAATTTTAGTTTTACTTGAGGGCTGATTTCAAAGAGCATCTAGTGAATTTATTGGGAAATAATACCTAGAGTCAGGTGCTATTGTTTTCTACCAATGCTCCTGAGAATTGTTACAAAGAGTTTACAAGATTTGGCTGAATTATTCTGCAGAGAAATAATAATTTTGCAGCCCAGGGTGTGCAAAAATCAAGAGACCTTTGTATTTTACATTTTAAGTATATAGTACATCTAATTACTTCTATCATATAATACTGGTTTGGGTCAACATAAAACTCGGCAGAAATTAATGAATAAAGTTAGTTCTATTGTCTCACTTGATCTCTAGAGTTCTAGCCAATTACAAGAAATCTCACCATGTGAAATAAACGACAACATCTCTTTGGAAGCGAGTATCACAGAAAAACTGGGACCAAAAGGTTCCTTTCCCATACATCATAAGGCCTCTTCCTTCCAACCACAATTCATGATTAAATCATTTCCCTTGCATGTAGATGTATCTATGTTTAACTGTTCAGAAACTTGCAAGGCTTTCCGTGAGAAGAGAAGGGCAAGAGTGAAAAGAAACAAAAGCATCTTGACATTTCTATTTTTCATCTGAAGAAGGAAATTGCATATTGGGCTGCTCATTTTAATTCCCGTATGCCTAAAAGCACTCCCTCTGGCTAAAAAGCACCTAGCTCTGATAGAAATGCTACTCATTTCATGAAGAGAACACTGAGACATTTGCACAACTCAGACGTTGAAAATATGCAAGGCTCAGTCATTCATCCAACAAATATATTTTGAATGTCTATTATGTGCTTGACACCATGCATATTCTGAATCAAGGTCAAATTAATAATTGATAAAATTATGCATCTTTTCCTACTGCCTTGTACTCTTATGTATTTTTCAGATTTTCAGCTGTGAACTTGTATACTTTTATTATCCAAAAAACTGAGTTAAAATCATAAAGTATTAACAATAGGAAGCCCCTTCATTTCTTCTGTAGACATGAAGCAAAAATTATAAGTACAGACCCATACACAGAGATAAAAATAAGGACAGACAATGGCCAAAACACTACCTGGCATAGAAACACTTCCACTCTCCCGAAGTCTCCAAATTTCTTGTTTGAAAACATTTGTTAATTTTATTTGGCAAGGAGACACGAATCAGCTGGCAAAGAGCCACAGGATAAAGGTAGGCGAGAAAACAAACCGCAGTTCTAAGTAAAGAAAACAATAAGAACGCCTAGCTGTACAAGCTGAATCAATCCCTGTACCCACTGAGCTTAATCAAGTGTTATCAGAGGGACTGGGAGGGAAAAAGCAATGTAGACCCCCTAACAACAACTGAAATGAAGAAACGCTTGATAGAAACACATTTGCAGGTATTTAACTAGCTTTGTGCAGCATTTCCTTTGGCTGCAGAACCTTCTTATAGCATTTTCTTTAGCTGCAGAAGGTGCTTTGATGTAGAAGGGTTATCACTGGAGTTGAAGGCTTTTTCCCATAGATCGATGAGAGAGAGAGAGAGAGAGGGAGGGAGGGAGAGGGAGAGGGAGAGAGAGGGAGGGAGAGGGAGAGGGAGAGAGAGACCAAGAATATTCCATACAGTTGCAGCCATCCCGGGACTGATGAAAATCCTCAAATCATCCCTAGCATTTGTGGCTTAAAGCACATTATGTGTTACGTCTTCCCCCTCCACCTCCAACCTCACATCATAGTGCACAGGTGACGTCAGGTAAAAAAGAAAGGTTGATGTTCATTTCCAACCTAGACAGAGTAACAAAGATGGGAACTACAATAGAGCTGATACAGCCAGGAAAAAAATAACACGTGAAACAACAGCTCTCAAGACACTGGACATCAGGCAAAGAAGGGAAGTGGTTTCTGAAAGAGGGAAGATAAACAAGGAAAGACCCAAGACGGCCCCAGCTTACTGCCTTGAGAGAACTTCTATGCCATGGAGCAGGGAGGGAATCCCAGGTGGAGTCCAGTCAATTCTGACTCCTGCAGTTGAGGAGATGGAACTGAGAGTCAGGAGAGACTCTTGGGTGGCTACATGGCAGAGCTAACAAGAAAGCTGACATAAAACTGTATATACTGTATAATTCCATGTACACATATTCAAGAAAAGACAAAAATAATGTATGATGATACAAATTCCAACAGTGGTGGCCTTAGAGAGGAGACAGACTCACTGGACGGGTCACAAAAGAGGACCTTGGGAAGATGAATTGTCCTGTGTCTGAACTGGTGTGTTGGTTACGTGGCTATAAACATTTGTCATAATGCATGCAAGATCTATGCTTGTTGCTGGAATGTATATTTTACCTCCATGAAAAAGTATTCTCCTCCTTCCCCACAAAGAAAGTAAAAGAGAAAAATGAGGCAAGAGACTGAATTATATTTACTAGCTCTATTTTATAAGACAAGATAAAGTCGTTTACATCTGTCTTGCCTTCAGATGTGGAAATAAATACAGAAAATTCTAAGTCTATATTGATACATTAAAATTTCACCTGTATGTGACTAACAAGGTAATATAAAAATTGTCTTCTGTGAACCAATTGGCTCTCAGTGGATTATTGCCATCATCATCAATAAGTAAATAGCCAAGCACACCAGAAAGGAATGGGCTATAATTAAACATAGCAGTAAAAATGGTCTACAAATACAGCTTGCTAAAGATGGCTGGAATGAAATTATTGAGGCCACAAATTCCAACAACTCATAATAATCCCTGACAAGCTGTAGGACCTAAATTATGGAGACTGTTTCTCCTTGAACCATACATAGGTCCAAGCGACTCTTAGACTTGTAGAAATGAACGAGGTACCTGTGAGTCCCAGCTCATTTTGGAGGAGGGTTGTGCAAAATAAAAGCTACAAGCAGTCCTGGCTCTTGCTGAATCGGTTTGATACTGCACATATCTTCATATCAGCCCTCATTATAGCTTGAGGATACCTAAAATTGTCCCTTGTTAATTTCAGCGGAACTTAAAAGCAAGAGTGGTTCCCAGGGGCAAGAAGCTAAAACCCACATCTATGGGGTTGTTCCTGAGAGCGTCACTACCTTCCTCCTTGCTCTTAGAAGACCCTGGGTTTACTTGTTATCCTCTGACTTCCCTTTGGCTACACGGAATAGCTGCAGGCCTGAGAATAAAAACAGACACAAAGAAATAACTCTGGGCATTACCTTCAGTGCTCCCTGCCCATGAGTGCTTCTTTATCTGTCTTACAACCTGGATTTCATCCATTATGGGACCATGCTGTTCTTCTCAGCCTTACTGACTTCTCTGGGCTCAGCCGCCTGCCTGCTTAGATGTACAGAACTTGAAAATAGCCCTTGTTTGATGGAACTTCTGATTTTGTTACATGAGCACATCAGTCCTAAGGATGTCCTCATTTAAATAAAGGAAAAAGGAAAAATATAACCTTTCCCAACAGTAATGCAGAAACTAGAAATTACAGTATAACTGATGCTAGTAAAAGGTGCTAAGCTCTGTGGCTAATGTGAATCTAAATCCCTATGAATTCAGATGAATTTTCATTAAGAAGCTTTACTTGAGGTATTCAGAAGTCAATGGCAGTCAAGGGTCCCAGACTTTGCAGTAAGGCAAACATAACTCTGAATATTTGTCACCCCACCTGATAGTTTGTCACCTTGAACACATCACTGGACTTGCCTGTGTCTCAGCTCTCTCATCTATGAGACTGGGATCACAATAGTATCTACTCTTTAGAATTGTGAGGTTTAAATGAAAATACATTCAGCACAGTGATGGGTACACAATTAAAAGGTTAAAAAATTAAAAGGTAATTGTGAATGAAAGAGGTATTCAAGATTAAAAAAAAAGAATATGAAGCTAAATATATGGTAACCGTATTAATAAAAAGTATCCAAAACTTTGGGGGAAAAAAATCTGCCCTTTTCACAATCATATAAGTATATTGTTTAATAGGCCCACCGAAGGAACATTTAATTCTATGGGAGAATGTACCTGTATTTGGTACTGATACTTACTATTAATTGGGGCTCAGAGTCTATAAGATGACCCGTTAACTTATAGATTTTTGCTCAATAGAGATGTACATGTTTAATAAAAAAGATAACACCAAAGGTTAGGAATTTTCTTTCCCTGTAGGGCATGTACCAGTTTGAAATCTAAACTACATTTGTATTTTAATATTCTTTTTAATGCCTATAAATATCTAGTTCTTCAAATATTCCTTTGCCATCTTGTTATTTACACTGTCACCATCTTGTTTCCCTTGTTAAGGAGAAAAATAAAGCTGACACACGTTCCTTCTATATTTGTGTGAGTGTTTTGTTTTTAACTTTATAAAAATTGTATCTGCATGAGTCATATTTTTAACTGTTTAAAAAATTATATCAAAGGGTAGCCAACAGTTCTGTAGGTACTATTATGTGCCATACCCAAAACTTCACAATTGCAAATTCAATTTATGTTTATAACATTCTTACAAGGTATCTGCATATTGGAGGCACAGAGGAATTCATTAACTTGTTCAAGGTACCATGATATTAAGGGACACAGTCAAGATTTGAACACGAGCTATCCCTTTACCCGTCAGTCACCTCATTTGCTATGCTCTATGACATATATTGAAATCACAATAAAGTAAACACATGGAAATCAGAAGATCTATGTCAACAGAGAATGAAAATATAAATACTTGGGGGGATGGGGGAAATTTCTATAAGTAATAAGTCTATAATGGCTAAAGGTATTCTAATTTTGAATGGTCTCATCTGAGTGAGAAGACAGACACACCTAAAGTGTTCAGAATTCCGTAATATGATACAATCAACAACCAAGAACACAGTTTCCCTTTGCCAGTCCTATGTTCTTACGGAATCTGGTTGTCTGTGAAGACTTGCCCACCTGGAGTTAAGCAACCTCGCCTAATAATTAGCACAAATATTAAATGGCTATTATTTCAAATAATGACTAAGTAGCAGTCAGTCCAATAAGAATGTGAACTTTCATAACAGACTGATATGAGTTCAAATTCTCATTTAGCTACATCCTAATTGTGTAATCCCAGTTTTCTCAGTTAAAATTCAGACAATAACATACTTCTTAACAATTTGGGGAAGATTACAGGCGTGACATCCTTGTAAAGATTCTAGTAGAATGTCAAGAATATGATATGAATTTAACTGTCAAACATTATTAGTTAAAATAAAAACTACCACCGATTCTACTTAACAAGTACTTATTACACTCCTAGTACCATACCAAAGTTTCAGGAGGCTAAGTGAGTAATTCACTCTCACAGGGGAGAAAGAGTCTGCACTGGCATTTAAAGCAGTTTGATCCTAGAATCAATTAAATTAATGACTATGCTTTGATATCCTTCATCATTTAATAAGTTATATGCATTACAAATCAACCTTTAAAAATCTGGTTCATTATAAATAAATTTCCAAGATCAATGTCCATTAACAAGTCAAGGAAATAAATCAAGATCTGAGCCCTATGAGGCCTACATCCAGGATCTAGCAATGGATTCAAGGTGGGGAAGTTCCTCCCTAGGAAGTGAGCACCACGATGTGCATTTCCACTGATTAGAAATTCTAATAATATTTTTTATATCTTGAAAAATGCATAGCATGCAATGTTAGAACAAATAAAGCATAGTGAAAATTTCAGACAGAGTGTGATCTTAATCATATTATATTAATGCTTACAACAACGACTGGAAGGAAATAGTAAGAATGTTAACAGTGGCTGCAGCATGTTTCTTTCTGCGTACTTGATGGAATGTTGGCTTTCCTTTCAAACCCTCTTCCCTACCATATTTGCTTTGGACATACTTAGCACATTTTCCAAGATTCATTCTTCAGTGAAAACTGTCCTAAGAGCAGCTGCTCTGTTCCATGAGGTCTCAGCCCTGGGGATAGTTGTCATCACTTTACTTGACGACTCTTCACTATATTCTGTTCATGTTTCTTTTGAAGCACCATCCTATGTGCCTTCCCTGATAGACTAGCATCCTCCGAGAATGGAATTCTATCTTATTTGTAATCATACCTGCAAATAAGAAATGTCTGGTGAGTGAATTAATGAATAAATTATAAAGTGTATTCTAAACAGCAAACAATGAACTGTCCTATGAGTAAACTTCTCACATATGGACTATTTACTGGACAGGCAGAGTCTGAAAACAGAGGAGGAGTATAAACATATAACCAAAAACACAGATGTACTGTACTCTGATATCCTTAAAAATTATTGCTATACAGTAGATTATAGCAATGTACCGATATGGGCCAGAGAGAGAGAATTTGTGCACACACGTCTATCCCCTTGTTTGCACACTAAGTAATGCATATATTGCTTATTTTTTGAAGCTCAAATGGGAAATGTGTTTTAAACAGACTTAATCAATACACCAACCTACATTTATAAAATAAATAAACCCACACAATAAATAGAAAGCAAAAGGCCAATCAATAGTCCACACTGCAGCTTAACAGCCACTCTAGCATAAAACTGTCTGAAAAGGCGCTTCACACTCCACTATCTGCACGATCCACAGCTGCTTGCTATTGATTTGTTGCAAGCAAAGAACATCTATTATCACATGCCAGTGTGAGCCCAGCAATTTCTTCAACAAGCAGCCTGCAATGTATGACTAGCAATAGCGTGCGGGGTAGCCGGCTGCTGAGGCTGGGCTGAGGACCCAAGCTTATTCCCTTTTCTTCATCCCACAAAGCCATGATGAACACACAGTTCCTAAACTCAGGAACATAATGTGTGTTAAGGACTCATGTGCCACAGACTGTCCCACATGTGCTTCTCTGGGAGCACAGAAGCAGTAGTCAGACACCCAAATTGTGTGCAACTCAAAACAGTGGTCATGAACACGGTCAAGGCAATAATGTTGCAAGATAGATATGAGATGTTTAAAGCTGCCATTTTCACAAGGTCCCAAAAAATGATAGCCCTTTTGTATATGTGTGGGTACATGCAGGGAAGTTGGATTTTACACTTTTCGATTTTGTGAAGGATAAAGGAACTCAACATCAGGCTGCCATACAATATGGAAAAGGGACTCTGGATTCACCTGGGTGTGTAATGGCTACAGCATGCTAGAGTTTCCCAGGCTTTCAGTCTGATTTAAAATGCTAATAAGAACCCAATATCCCAAAAGAATATCCCCAGAAGGACCTTTTTAAGGTTTCATTTATTTTGTTTTCTTAAGTATAGCCCAACACAGATTTCATTAAGCTGATTTTTAGGTGGTGCTCACCCTCTAAGAAGTCAACCCCCTCAGTTATGAATTTTTCAAAAGAACTGAAGATTATCTTTGGAGACTGGCATACTTTCATAGATCTTATTGAATTTTACATTAACTCAAAATTGCTTCTGGGATAATTAGGTCCATTGTAGTGTCAAAATAGCCCTAAAAATCAACCTAAAAATAAGAAACTTCTTTAGCATTGCCTAAAATTGTAGAAGGTCCTATCTAAAACTATGCAAGATAATTAGTAAATCAATTTCACTTGGGTTTCCAATCAGATGATTTCTGTTTACTACCCCATACAAGGCAATCACTCTTATGCAAGGTAATCAGCTCTAGAGAATATCAGCTTTGCACAGACATTAGAGTGAACCTGAAATTCAACCCACCACCTCCATCAACCCACCATGCTCTCACAAAGAATGATAGAATAAAGGGAAAACCATCCAGGCTTGATCTACTCATACTAAATGCACATTATACTCAGGGAGGCAACATTTATGTAACAGCACCTTAAAATTGACAAGCAAACATTATATTTGTCAAACAGGCAAAAAAATACAAGTAACAAAACCAAAGCTCAGAGGAAAGACTCTAAAATGCAAACATTTTTTAGAACCCTACAAGTTATGCCCAGATTTAACTAACTTTTTTACACATGATGGACTAAGTGCCTTATTTTGGAAAGTATAAAACCTAGCCATTTCCCTGTTGAGAAAATTTCTATTCTTGGATTTGCAATAACAAACTCAGGGTTTTTTTTAAAACTCCATTAATTGACGATCAATCTGATGCCCTGAGAAGTAGCTCATGGAAAACTGGATATCCAAAAACTTTTTATCCACCAAAAATATGCTTTTTGCTAGTAGATTTTTGTCGCTAACCTATTTACGTGGTCTTATGATAACATTTTAAGATATACAATTTATTTGAGATACGTACAACATTCTACAGAATGTTCTCTTTGCAAGAATTAGATAAAGACCAGCTTTCCTTAGTGGCACTCCACTTGTAAGGCCACAAACCATTTCTGTTATTGAGAAAAAAGTCAGGCCACTTAAACCAACCTAAAGCAGTTTCTAGTGACCCCAGTGCTCTTCCATATACGACTTATTTTCTGATTTTCTCTATATCTCTTCTCTTCATCTTTTTTCTCTTCCATTAACTTATTTTATCTCTTCTCCTTTTTTTGCAACTTTCCCCATTGCTTTTGCCATGATAACCACAGTCTGTTCAACTCTCTTGGTGACACTAAGGATTAATACACAATTCCCAACACAGGTTATACTACCAAAAATTTATCAACAAAGGTAAGTACATAAAATATCAGAGAAGTAACTTCATCTTAAAGATGTTTTTGAGATGAAAGAGCAAATTTTAACTCCAAGAGTCAAGGTTGATACTGAAAATAATGGTCTATGACATAGTGAGGCTGATTTTCTTGGTAGGACAGACTGGCTGTGATGCTAGTTCCAAGAAGTTCCCCCAAACGCCTTTAATACCAGTTACTAGACACAAGAATATCCATTGTGGCGATTTTAAGCAACCTACCCTTTTGATATATTTGGTGGGTTTTCATTAAAACTGTATATCCAAACTTTATAGTCACATTCTATGTGTCTGAATTCTACGTATTTATCACACTCCCCAACTGAGATATACTTGCATCATTTCTATATAGCTATCCAATCACAGAAGCCCTGGTCCTCTCTGCAGGAGGGAATTAGGCAAGCAGATTCTGATAGTGACTCGGGCTCTTAAGTCTTCTACGGCCAAAAGAGTCAACTGTATAGCTTACAAAATAAAATTCAAAATACATTACCCTAAGTGTAAGAAGTTTTGCCACAGATGAAAGCTGATGTTTTCCCAGTGCAAGTTCTACAAATTCATTATGTACCAACAAATTGCCCAAGTCAGACAATGTGACCATCTTCTTCCTGACTGGGATACAATCTGCTCTTGATAAAACCAGAATTAATCATAGAAACCTGGAAAAAATCCTATTTGATTTTTACCAGAAAACAATGCTTGGCCCTGGATGACAGAGAGTAGCTTGTCAATGACAGAAAAATACATACATACCTTCTGAAGATTGTGCATATTCACCACAGTAAGAATAACTTACCTTTTCACCTTTTCTGTGTGGAGAGCTTCTTCCTGACCATTTTCTACCCGGAGTGGGATGTATGTGTGATAATTAACTTGTGAGGACAAGGAAACATTATGCCACCATTTGAAGGGGAAAAAAAAAACACCTGCCTAGTGAGTGCCAGGCAGATAGAAGAATTGAAAGAAAAAGAAAGAGCATATAGCACAATTCAATTCCCCAGTTACTCTGAATGGGTTCAGACTGCCTGTTTCAGAGCGAAACAGTATGTCCAAATCATAAATACGGCAACAGGACTTTCAACAATACCAAAGCACTTGTCAAGAACAATTCCATGCTAAAACTTTTGCAGACATTGTATCCTTTGTCTGAGATATAGAGGCATATGCTTATAAAATTAGATGAATGGGTACCACATAATTTTCTCTCTACAATGCCAAATTCCCCACTTGTTTCTCCTTAGTACAGCTAAAGAGAATAAAAGAGCATATGGAGTAAAAAGCTACATACAGAGAAAGATGGAGGAAAGAACTATATGAGACAGCTACACACATTTTTTTAAAGTTGAGAAAGAAGGAATTAATAAAAACCAAATAGACATGAGGAACACAGCATTGTAATTGGTCTTGTTAACACGTGGGCCCACTATAACATCACTTTGCTATTGTCAGATAACATCATACACCTTAAAAAAAAAAGAACCAAGAGGTCAAATGAGTTTGAACTTTAAAATAAACTTCTAAAATGAAGGACTCATTTAGAAAGTCAGAAGGTCAGCAGGACCCATTAAGTAAGGGCTTTTCAACAAATCTCTTTGTCATAGGCATTCAGAGATTTCAAGTGACTGCTTGTCTTTAAAGTAGCCAGGTTGCCGGGCTCGGTGGCTCAGCCTGTAATCCCGCGCCTTGGGAGGCTGAGGTGAGTGGATTGCCTGAGCCCGCAGACCCGCCTGGGCAACTTGGTGAGACCTCATCTCTACAATAAATCAAAAAATTAGCCAGGTGTGGTAGCGCGTGCCTGTAGTTCCAGCTACTTGGAAGGCTGAGGCGGAAGGATCTCCGGAGCCCAGCAGGTCGAGGCTGCGGTGACCGGGAGCGGCCACTGCACTCTAGTCTGGGCAACAGAGTGAGACTCCAACTAAAAAAATACAAATAAAGTAAAAAATAAAAAACAAAAAATAAAGCAGCCAGGTTAAGAAGATAAGATGAGAAGGAAGTGGAGACACAGGTTTCAGATGCCCACAGCATTGAACTTCCTCTACCATCAGTACTAGAATCACCTTCATTAAATCAGTCTTCTATTAGAACTAAGGCAAATTATACAACTGAGCCATCACTAGTGGACAAAAATAACAATCACAAGGCTTTACTCCAATATGAACCAAATACACAGCATATACATATAAAATATACTCACAAAATAGATAAATATATGAATGTATATCTATATGCATATATACAGAATAGTCATACATATATAAATCAAAGAGATACCGGGAAGGAATCTTTGCTTTATACTTGAAAGACCCTGAGAATGCTTTAAACTTTTCTAATTGTAAAAAATAACTCTGAATGTCTTTGTCATTTGGAAGGTTTAAGAAGTTGTATAAGCTCAGACTTTTTGAGAAAATAGCTGCATTCCTTAAATAGCCCTAGGCCTTAAATTCTAGGTAATGCAAATGGAGTCTCCAAATTATTATTTAGATGATTTGATTAATAAAGAACCAAACCCCTTACAACAAAAATATCGTCCTATTGGGGTTTTTAATTGCTGTTGTTTCTCAATCACAAATATTCTGATCTAAAGAAAAAAAACAAGAGATAAGCAAATAGGAGAACATTTAGTACTGCTGAGCAAAATATGTCTTTTTGTTCTCCTAAGTGCACTAATCCCTTATTTTCCAAGTTCCTAGAGGAGAGAAATACCTCTGATTGTTTCAGAAGAGCCATCCTTGTAAAAAATACGTAAAAGTACGTAGTGTCCCTTAAGGTTTCTTTAAATCTCTAAACAGCTTGAAAAAGTTCTAGGATGAAAAGGTGGCTGTACTTACGATCATTACACTGGTTTCCAGAATAAGAGGTCATAGAACAGTCACAGGTGAAGCCTTCCCACTGTTGCATGCAGACTCCCTGGTTGGCACATGAATCTTCCTGGCAGGTGGTACTGGGTCCTAATGCATAAGAAGAGAGGAAAGAAGGAAAAAAGAGAGTGAGAAAAATTGTTAAAAATTAGCCAAACTCAAATAAATCAACTGAATTTACCATTCTCATGCACCCAGACATTCGAAGACACAACTACCAGAATTGTCAACTCAATTTCATGCAACAAAATTCAGTATGTACAAAAGATGACAGAAATACACACTTAGCCACAAATGATTACAGTTAAACACAGAAGAGAGAAGGCTGAACACACTGTTCTCCTTTAGGTAGACTTTGCAAAAGAGCTTCATCTCTACCATTCAACTGGAAAGAGATCTCATTTGGATCATGGTCTTTCTTAATAGATAATGCTAAAGCAAAAGGAATGGATTCCTGTAACTTTTATGAATTAAGCCACAATTTTAAATCCTGAAACCAAAAGTTACTTTGTAACATTAAAACCTGTTTGATGATATTAATAATGAGGAGGAGGAGGAAGAAAAAAAGGAGGATAGAGCAGCTAATATGTACTGGTGTTTTGTAGGAGACAGACATTAAGTACTAAACAACTTATCTACATTATTTCATTGAGCTCTCCAAGAACTCTAAGAGGTAAGTAATTATGATTACCTCCACTTCACAGATTTACAAAAATTAGCTCAGAAAGGTAAAATAACTTACCCAATATTTTACCCAATTTATTTTGGGCAAAATAAATTACCCAAGTCACCCATTTGGTAAAGGATGCTGATGTTCAACTTAGGTAGACTCTGAGAACCATGATCTTGACTACCCCAGTGATTCTCAGTGTGGTCCTCAGACCAGCATCATCTGGGAGTTTATTAGAAATGCAAATACTTGGCAGAGCTGCCAACATTTAAAAAAAAAGAAAACAAACCCTTAGGCCTCACTCCAACCTACTGAATTAGAAACATTGCAGGAAGGCAGAAATGTGTTTTCACAAGCTTCCAGAAAATGCTGATACACTCTAAAATTTGAGAACCATTGCACTACACCACACTGCTGCTCTCGGTATTCAAAAAGTGGATTCTCTTAAAAGGAGTGTACATACATCAGAAGATACAAAAAAGAATTATTTCCAGTATAGGAAGAAAATATTAGAAATTGTGTTCCTTTTTCATTTTATTATTTATTATGTTTATTTTGTGTGTCTTTCATATGCTAATAATATCTAAGAATAATGGCACATGTATATGGCTTTTAAACAAGTAAACCTAATTTGGAGATAGTCTCAGAATCTTTTACAGATACGAGTGGACAAGCCAAAAAATTTTGATGATTTCTGTCTTACAGATTGCCATTAAAATTTCTTTTTAGGTCAGTCAGGTGCCTTTCTTAAACCATTCCTCTATTTTACTGATATTTTCTGCCTTAACTTTGAGTTTCAAGATAAATCTATGCCTTTGGAATTTTGTGAGCTAATAGGAAATATCTTAATGTTCAGGATAACTCTAATTTCCCAGAGAATCTTAGCAAAGGAGGTGAACCCTTTGACTCAGCAAAAGTATTAGTCGAGAACTAACACATAAAAGCACTTGACAGAGTAAAACATATAAGCACCGCAATAACTGCATATTTCACAATTTCTAAGCTAAGCCTTACACAGCCAGGAATATTAAAATGGAAGTACACAGGATCCTAAAGATGCATATTCAAAAGAGACGCATGATTTCAAAGGGTTTGTCCTCGGTGGCAAGACATTTTTGTATTTATTTATGAAGGGTGGAAGCAGTACAGGCCATCACTCATAAGACAAAACCATTAGGATATGACATGAGAACCTTCAAGACAATTACTAACACTGGGGAAAAACACTGCTGCTGGGTTTCTGCTGCTCCTATTTGCCATGTGGTTCCCCCTTGCAGAGATGAAAAGAGGTACATGGTCATGTTCTCAGTGGGTCTTAAACTTGAGCATTGTGTCCTACAAGTTTCATTAACAATGGCAAATCAGGACAGCTTCTTTCAAAGGATAAAAGCTTCTGAGAAGTCCACAAGGGTTCCCTGACCAAACAGCTCTCACCAGACAATAGGCTGGTAATTCAATTGTATTCAAGAATCAGAAACATACAGAAGGCTTTACTTTGAAAGGCAGCAAAACAGCAAAAACATTGGGAAAACACAATTATTTGCATGATGATTGAATCTGAAGACAAAGCCTCTCCATGCCTTTCCCTTCCCCTCTAACTGCCAAATTTTAACCATTTTCTAAGGGCCAACTGGAAAGACTTCCCCAGATGAAACATTCCTCAGTAACTTTAAACAATAATTCTCCCCCTTCTTAGTGGTCATGGCAATTATTATCTGAATTTTTGCATGCAATAATATTCAGTTTAGCACATTATTACAGATTGCACTGTCTTCTGCTTATATAATCCTCTCATTGTTTCATGCTTTTAGTATTTATCATCAAAAGACGGAATGCTGCTTGCCATTAGAAATCATGTAATGAGCTTTAGTTAGGTTCTTGCTGAAATAAGTCTACTGTGTAAATTCAGAAAAAAATGTTCCAGTAAATGCTGGCTGATCTGAATTGGAGCCACCCCCAGTTTGCCTATGTCTCAGACTTCTAAAACCTGAGTGCTGTTCCATGTTTTTGCTATTGTGAATAGTGCTGCAATAAACATGCATGTGCAAGTTGTTTGTTTGTTTGTTTGTTTGTTTGTTTTGTAGACTAATTTGAGTTCCTCCGGGAATATTCCCAGGAGGGGGATTTCTGGGTCATATGGAAGGTTTATTACAATACTACAAGAGAGGGATGGGCAGTAGAGGGACACTGCCAGGACGAGGGGGTGGGGGTAGGGGTGGGGGTGGAGGTGGAGGTGGGGAGGGACATGTAAGATCACCAAGGGTACCTGGCCCTAAACCAGGGGAAGCGAGTACCAGTTGAAGGCCCAAGCTTCACCTGCACAAAGACTACTCATGCATCTAATCCTGACTTGTATACCATATCTTTATAATAAAATGAAGTAAAAAAAAAAAAAATCTGAGAGTGGGAGCATGTTTGCACTCCACAAAGTGAGTGGTCTTTCCTGTTTGTTAAGGATTGGTCAATGATCGACTACAGAGAAAATTACAGGTTATTTCCTAATTCCACTGAATTTGTTTCATGATATCAAGAGGTGAATACCATATAGAAGAATCTGATAATCTCAGAAGACTGACTACATTTTAACCATCTAAGAACAAGAACACAGTCAGTGAGAACACATAGGACCTTTAATAACATCTCATCAGTCTGGAATTGGCCTTGTATCTCTTTTTAAGGTTGAGCTCATAAAGCCCCTGCCTCCTTCCCCATTTCTTACTGCTTATCCCAGCTCCCAGTGCTACTGCCAACTCTTCCTCCATTCGGTCCCTCTCTGACACAATGGTGTTCAGGGTGTTGTCCTCAAATCAGCAGCATCTACACCTCCTGGGAGACTGTGAGTAAAGCATCCTTTCAGGCCCCACCCAGACCTACTGACTAAAGGCAAGGTTCAGGAATCTGAGTTACAACAAGTCCACCAGGTACATTCCAGGACCACAGCTCTAACACCTCAAGCTCACCCCATCTTCAAATTCCTTTGCTCTTCCTGGATCCATGGCTTGAACTGTTCTTCCTCCAGTTTTTTAAATGACTAGTTTATTTTTATTCTGTAGGTTTCAGCTCAAAGTGAGATTTCTCCAAACTATCCTGTTTGAGGTAGCCTCACCAGCATTACATTTACTCTTCACTCTGCCTTCCTATTTATTAAACTCATAACAACTACATGGCCTGAAATTAAATTGTGTCATTTATATTTTAATGGGCAAATAATAATTGTATATATTTGTGGGGTACAATGTGCTGTTTTTATATACATTTACATCGTGGAGTGATTAAATCAGGCTAATTACCAAATCAATCACTTCAGATACTTAACTTTTTTGTGATGATAACATTTAAAATCTACTCTTTAAGTCATTTTTAAATTTTAAAGTGTATTATTATTTATTGTAGTCACCATTCTATATAATCCGTCACTAAAGTATATTCCTCTTGTCTAACTGAAACTGTACCTATTGATCAACAGCTCTCCTTTTCCCATCCATTCCCTCCCCAAGCCTCTTGTAGCCATCATT
This sequence comes from Tarsius wallacei, assembly GCA_963574415.1. Lineage (NCBI taxonomy): Eukaryota > Metazoa > Chordata > Mammalia > Primates > Tarsiidae > Tarsius > Tarsius wallacei. The sequence continues at coordinate 45,298 of CAUYQG010057897.1, forward strand.
CTATCCTCTAAATTTTTTTCTTTTACTCTCTATTTTTATGAGTACAACACTTTAGATTCCACATATAAGTGAGGTATCTGTCTTTCTGGACCTGGCTTATTTTACTCAGTAACATATTCTCCAGATGCATCCATGCTGTTGTCAATGACAAGATTTCCCACATTTTAAAGGCTGAATAGTAAGTATTACATTGTGTGTGTGTGTGTGTGTGTGTGTGTGTGTGTGTGTGTGTGTGTGTATATATATATATTATTTTATATATCATTCTGTTTCAGTTTACTAACCCTGATTTCTTGAGCTTTGCTCTGTGTGTGTGTGTGTGTGTGTGTGTGTGTGTGTGTGTGTGTTTATTTATTTATTTTATTTTATTTCTCTGAGTTGGAGTCTCACTCTCACCCAGACTGGAGTGCAGTGGCCACTCCTGGCCACTGCAGCCTCGACCTGCTGGGCTCCGCCGATCCTTCCGCCTCAGCCTTCCAAGTAGCTGGAACTACAGGCACGCGCTATCACACCCGCCTAATTTTTTCATTTATTGTAGAGATGAGGTCTTGCCAAGTTGCCCAGGTGGGTCTCGAACCTGCAGGCTCAGGCAATCC